>NC_069441.1:37494080-37553160 GCF_026875155.1 Cherax quadricarinatus
AAAAGGTATCAGTGCGAGGGTTCTTTTTCAATAGTAGAGTAAGCCTCTGGTGTGGTTGGAACTTCAGTGAGAAGAAGGCTACAGGCTGCAACTCTCGTCCCCGTTTTGCAACAGTAATGCCCCAACCCCAGACTCACAAGGATCAACCTGTAATGAGAATGGTTTGGAGAAGTCTGGAGACAAAAGAATGGGTGCAGTACACAATATCTTTTTGCTTTCATAAAAGCAGTTTGACATTCTGGGGTCCAATTACAGGGAACTTTGTGACTGGTACAGAATTTTCTGTAAAATCTTATTATGCCTAGGAAACATTGAAGAAATTTCCTATCATGTGGAACTGGATAATCTTTAATGGCAAGAACTTTAGCAAAATTAGGAGCAACCTTGCCACTACCTACTTCATGGCCCAGAAAAGTAACTGTGGCCTGGCCAAAGGAAGACTTAGATAAATTAACAGTTAAATGGAAACTATGAAAGGTCTCAAAAAGAGTCTTAAGCCTAAATAGGTCTTGATCCCAAGTATCAGACACCACAACAAGGTCATCTTGGTAAGCTACCATTCCTTCAAGTCCTTTAATAGACTGATGGATAAGTTTCTGGAATGAAGAGGGGGAGCTTTTCATTCCGAAGGGGGTAACTGTATATTGATAATGACCTCCTGGAATTACGAAGGCAGAGATTTCCTTCGCCTTATCTGTCAAAGGTACCTGATAGTAACCTTTAAGGAGATCTAACTTGAACACAAAAGTAGCCTTACCCACAAAGTCGATTACGTCATTCAGACGAGGAAGAGGGTAAGCATCAGTGATTGTGATTTCATTCACCTTACGATAGTCTGTACACACATACGGAAACTTCCATCAGCTTTTTTAACAAGGATGCACGGTGAAGCCCATGGACTAGATGACTCCTCCACTAAACCATGCTCTAACAAAAATTCTACTTCCTGCTGAAGTAGCCTCTGCTTTTCAGGATTAGCTCTGTAGGGAGAGAGTTTAATAGGTTTAGAGTTTCCCACATCTACGTCATGATAACCTAACATACATTTTTTCGGCACATCCAAAAAAATATCAGGGTATGACTGTAGAAGTGCAGTTAAACTTGTTGCTTGAGTTTCAGATAGCCCCACAATTAAAGGGCTAGGGTCCTTGAGGAGGACAGAGTTTGGAAGCTTGACATTAATTTCATAAACAGAGTGCAAAGAGTCAGAGTCATCCTCAGAGGTAGAGGACAGAGTCATTACTGGGACTTTATCTGGTGTATGGAAATATTTTAATTGATTAATGTCGTAAGTTTTGGTTTTTGAAGTTCTATCAATGGGAGCTACCACATAATTTACATCAGACAATTTACTTACAATCTGCATAGGTCCGTAATCTAGCTTTCAAGGTGTGGCAGGTATAGGTTCCTGCACCAACACCTTGTCCCCTGGATGGAAGGAGGGAATTGTGCACTTCTGTCATACCTCGTTTCATCTTCTTTGAGCTGTCTTTAGGTTAGCCTTGGCTAACTAGGGGCCACCTCCCAACCTTGAAGACGGGTTGTAGAGTGTGAGTTTATTCTTCTCCCATCCATCCTTTTTTGAGCACCCAAGAGGACCTCTTTCATTGGGGCCCCAAAGATCCCCCAAACGGACTATACCTGGTAGACTCCTGCACAGTTTCCCTTATTGAAAACAGCAACAAAGGTAGTTATTCATCCCAGTCTGTAGGAAAATGCACACAAAAATTCTTATCATGGTTTTTAATGTCTGATGGAATCTTTCCAAGGCCTTGGGACTGGATGATGGGCAGTGGATAAGTTGTGGATTATCCCTAGCCTAGTTAATGCCTCCCTAAATGCTTTGGCAGTGAAGTTAGTACCTTGATCACTTTGAATATATTCAAGAATGCCAAAACAAGAAAAATCTAGTTAAAGCTTTTAGAATGGCTTTAGTATTAATATGTGCATGGGAATTGCTTCGGGATATCTAGTTACTCTATCCATAATGGTAAATAAGTACTGATTTTTCCCGACTTTGCTTAGGGAGTGGACCGACACATCTATAATTTTAAATTTTGCAAGAGGTTCTCCATCAGCAGGTATAGGCTGGAGAGGTGCCCGGTTTAATGGGAAAGTCCAGGTTTCCTACTTGCTGACATTCTCGGCAACATCGGATATGATCGTACATCTTGCCTTAATTTTAGCCAATAAATTCTTTTGTGTTCTATATATGTTTTTGTAATTTCTAAGTGACCTCTTAACGAAGTATTTTGAGCTATATTCAATATTTGAGGTCTAAACTTTGTTGGAACCACTAACCTGTCTGACAGTTGCCGGTCCTCTCCCTAGTTACCAGTCTCAGTGCAGATAAATAGTCATTTTTAAGTTCATACTTGACGGATGATCCGAAAAGGATTTACCCTGGTTGCCTGGAAAACGAAATTCAAAAAAAGGGTCCTTTCGTTGTTCCTCCAGGAAGGACAGTCCCTCAGGCATGGAAACAGAGATATCTGGAATATGAAGGCTTGATCTGGGTCTGATCACTTAATCTACTAGGCCCTGGCCAGTTTTCCTCGTAAAACAAATTGGCTATTCTGAGATCAGAGTTGTCCAAGGATAGGTCAGCATTCTCGCCAGACAACCCTTGGGATGTTATGGCCAACACTGGAGAAGAATTAATCATTATGGGTTCAGGACATACGCTAACAGTGGTAATGTTATTACCCAGTAATAACATGGCAGCTTTCATAAGGAATCCCTCGGATACACCCACAGTCAAGTATCCAGTGGTTATTATTTGCACTGAACATAAATTCTATGCAAGGGGACAGAAAATATAGCTTTTTCAAATGCTTCGCAAACGGAGGAGTGTAATGAAGTTTTTTTCAGAAAGGGAAGTACACCCTCTCTTAATAAGTGAGCAATATGCTCCAGTATCTCTGAAGGTTCTGACTTCAGTTGTGTTTGAGTCTTCCTGAAGGGAATACGACTCTGACAGTAATAAGGGGCCATCCCTTTCTCTACTTCTTTCAGGGACATGTTACTAAGGACACTGTAGATTTTCCCTATGGGTTGGGGTTTGTGGGGGCAATTGTGACCTACTTTATTACAGGGGAAGCAGACGACAGACTTGACCTTAACTCCCTGCTGACGTTGCAACTGGTGTCGCTCTGGCTGGTGTCGCTCTGGATTTCTGTTGTCGAGTTGCACCATGATGAGTGGTTTGTCTCTCACCCGGTGGGCCATAAGTTAAGTAGCGTGGCTCACCAGGTGACTTAGTTGGCTGACATAGACGTTTTCCCTCCGGCTGGCACTTCATCCTCCAAGGTTGATGATCTCTGCTCATGCCAGGCTGTTGAAAAGAGAGATGGGACTGCTCAGACAAGGAGCGGTTCGTTTCAAAAGTAACAGCCAACCTGGCTGCCTCCAATGCAGTGGTTAAGTCACGATCCTGCAGAAAGGCTCTAACCTCTGGTCCACAGACTCAGCAGGTTGTCAACCAGGAAAAGCTGCACGAGATCATCGAAGGTGAACACCACTTGCTTTATACCAGCGGGTAAAAGCTTTGGCTGCTGTCGTACGAAATAAACCAGGATTGACCAAGCTGTCATCTGCCTAATTTAAATGACTTCCTATACATAGCTGGGATACATGTATATGCTCCAAAACTCTGGTCTTACCACTTTATAATAGGAAAAATCAGTGTCATTTAACACGACGTAAATTCCTGTGCCTTACCATACAACGCTGTATGAACCAATGACGCCCAATGCTGTTCCGGCCACCTCAAGGCTCGAGCCTGATTTTCGAAACTTTCGAAAAAATTTTTCTGGTTCTGCCTATTGAAGGGGGAGGGCCGCTGTACTCCTTTCTGTAAACTAAAGTCATGTACAAGCTGCAAAAATTGCCTTCTTTCTTTTTCCCTATGAAACTTTTCCTTGGCAAATGCCTCTGTTCCCTAGTCTGCTCAAGATTGATTTTCGCCATTCAAGTGCCAACTTGCTGATTCACCTTCAGACAACCCTGTTACATGAGACTGACGATTATCTCCATTTTATGTATCATCTTCCTCCTGCGAGAACATCGGGGTTTTATTCCCGGCTTCCCTAAAGGGGGGAGTCTGATGTGCCATCTCCTCTTCCTGAAGTTTGTTGGTTATAAGTGTATGGAGTTGCACAGCTGTGAGAGTGCATTCGTAATCAATGCCAATGGAACGAATAATTTGCCAACAACGCTGTAGGGACAATTTAGGTAAGTTAAATTTAAAGTATAAGCGACACAAGAATCTGATCGTCTGGTCCATACCCCAATGTACAAGTTATTTGCTATGCACAGTTAAACTGCAGAATACCCTTTACCCAATGTAAACACGTATTTGCAGGACTGCTAGCTTGCATAGTATGGCTGCAGAATACACATATACACTTGCAAGGCTTATATCAATAGCAAGTGACTGCAAAATCTACACACAACAAGACTGACCGCAGCGAAGCCAGCACACGAACACAATTGTAGCATACCGTCAATGATCATACATTTTCAAGATTGACTATAGGCAAGGCATTGACACACAAAGTTTGTGAAGCATTGGCAAAGCTAATGCAATGCCAGACAGCAAGCTACACAATGTTCTGCTTCCGCATCACCTTGGCTAACTCTGCTTTTAAGTTCAGCTCGAGCTCGAAAAGGCCCCATTTACAACCAGGAAATCCAAAAGCCTGTTATCCTGGGTGTAAAGGGAGCAAAATAAACACAGCGAAAAACTTTTAAATTAATTATCTTCACCAAGTAACAACAAAAGGGTATGTTAACTATTATACACTATGTACAACAATAGGTATTAGTGCACTCCCCGGTAAGCAAGGCAGAAAAGAAGCCCATATAGAGCAATCTGTGCTTCAACCAGCTCTAGAATTGGAATGACAAGGGCAGACAGGACTGTGGTACCCATAACACCTCTGCAATTCATAAAGCCATCTTCTCATTGGCTGGAACCTGGGTACTGATTGAATTATGGGCCCCTCATCTACCCTTAGCACCTGGTTTGCTGGTTGGGGAAGATAGCCTTTCAATGGGGGTGTGTACATGCACCGAATAAAAGTTACGTACTCTTTGCATGCCACAGAGAGTGAGAGGGCGATTATTGTGTGAGAGTGAGGGAGCGATCATTGTGTGAGAGTGAGAGGGCGATCATTGTGTGGGGGGGGAGAGGGAGTGAGGGGGTGATAGCTGATGTGAGAGTGAGAGGGCAATCATTGTGTGAGAGTGAGGGGGCGATCACTGTGTGAGAGTGAGGTGGCGATTATTGTGTGAGAGTGAGAGGGCGATCATTGTGTAAGAGTGAGAGGGCGATCATTGTGTGAGAGTGAGGGGGTGATAACTGTGGGTATGAGGTGAGAGGGCATCTTTGTGTTGAGGTGAGGGGGCGATCACTGTGTGAGAGTGAGGGGGGGGGGGTTGGCGATTATTGTGTGAGAGTGAGAGGCGATCATTGTGTAAGAGGAGTGGGCGTTCATTGTGTGAGAGTGTAGGGGGCGATCACTGTGTGCTGAGTGAGAGGGCGATCATTGTGTGAGAGTGAGAGGGCGATCATTGTGTGAGAGTGAGAGGGTGATCATTGTGTGAGAGTGAGAGGGCGATCATTGTGTGAGAGTGAGAGGGCGATCACTGTGTGAGAGTGAGACGGCGATCATTGTGTGAGAGTGAGAGGGCGATCAATGTGTGAGAGTGAGGGGGCGATCATTGTATGAGAGTGAGGGGGCGATTATTGTGTGAGAGTGAGAGGGCGATCATTGTGTGAGAGTGAGAGGGGATCCAATGTGTGGAGTGAGGGGGCGATCATTGTATTAGAGTGAGGGGCGATTTTGTGATGAGAGTGAGGGGGCGAATATGTGTGAGAGTGAGAGGTGATCCATTGTGTGAGAGTGAGAGGGCGATCATTGTGTGGAGTGAGAGGGCGATCACGTGTGAGAGTGAGTGGCGGTATCACTGTGTGAGAGTGAGACGGCGATCATGTGTGAGTGTGAGACGGCGACATTGTGCCTGAGAGTGATAGGGCGATCATTGGTGTAAGAGTGAGAGGACGTTCATTTGTGCGAAGAGTGAGGGGGCGATCATTGTGTGAGCAGTGAGAGGACGATCTTGTTGCCGAGTGTGTGGGGGCGATCATTGTGTGAAGAGTGAGAGGACGATCATTGTGTGAGGTTTAGAGGACGATCATGTGTGAGAGTGAGAGGCGTATATTGTGTGAGAGTGACGAGGACGATCATTGTGTGAGAGTCGAGGAAGGACGATCATAGGTGAGAGTTGCAGGAGACGTCATTGTGTGAGAGGTGAGAGACGATCATTGTGTGAGAGTGAGGTGACCGATCATTGTGTGAGAGTGTGGGGGCGATTATTGTGTGAGGAGTGAGAGGACGATCATTGTGTGAGACGTGGGAGGACGATCATTGTGTGAGAGTGTGAGGACGATCATTGTGTGAGAGTGGAGGACGATCATTGTGTGCGAGTGAGGAGACGATCATTGTGGTAGAGTGAGAGTACGATCATTGTGTGAGAGATGAGGGACGATCATTGTGTGAGAGTGTAAGAGGACGATAATTGTGTGAGAGTGAGAGGGCGTTCATTGTGTGAGAGTGAGTGGACGATCATTGTGTGAGAGTGACCGAGGACGATCATGTGTGCGGATGTGAGAGGACGATCATTGTGTGAGAGTGAGAGGACCGATCATTGTGTGAGAGTGAGGAGGGACGATCATTGTGTGTGAGTGGAGGGACGATCAATTTTGTTGAGATGAGGAGCGATCATGTGTGAGAGTGAGAGGGACGAATCATTGTGTGAGAGTGAGGAGACGATCATTGTGTGAGAGTGAGAGGACGATCATTGTGTGAGAGTGAGAGGACGATCATTGTGTGAGAGTGAGGAGACGATCATTGTGTGAGAGTGAGAGGACGATCATTGTGTGAGAGTGAGGAGGACGATCATTGTGTGAGAGTTGAGGGACGTTCATTGTTTGAGAGTGAGAGGGCGATTCATGTGTGAGAGTGAGAGGACGATCATTGTGTGAGAGTGGAGAGGTCGATCATTGTGTGGAGGTGAGAGGGACGATCATTGTGTGAGATTGAGAGGACGATCATTGTGTGAGCTATAGAGGGGATCATTGTGCGAGAGTGAGCGGACGATCATTTGTGTGAGAGGACGAGAGGACGGATCCTTGTGTGAGGTGAGGAGACGTTCTTTGTGTGAGAGTGAGAGGACGATATTCTGTGTGAGTGAGGAGACGAACTTGTGTGAGAGTGAGGGAGATCATTGTGTGAGGAGTAATGAGACGATCATTGTGTGAGAGTGAGGAGACGATCATTGTGAAGCGAGAGGGGGGGGGGGGGGGGGGGGGGGGGGCGTGTGAGAGGGCGATCATTGTGTGAGAGCCCCCAATGAGAGGACGATCATTTTGTGAGAGTGATAGGACGATCATTGTGTGAGAGTGAGGGACGATCATTGTGTGAGTGTGAGAGGCCGATATTGTGTGAAGAGTGAGGAGACGATCATTGATGTGAGAGTGAGGAGAATCGATCATTGTGAGTGAGTGAGAGGACGATCATTGTGTCGAGAGTGAGAGGACGATCATTCGTGTGAGAGTGAGGGACGTTATTGTGTGAGAGTGAGAGGACGATCATTGTGCGAGAGTGAGGGGGCGATTATAGTGTGCAGAGTGACGAGGACGATCATGTGTGAGAGTGAGAGGGTGTTCTGTGTGTGAGAGTGACGTGGACGATCATTGTGTGAGAGTGAAGAGGACGATCCATTGTAGTGAGAGGAGGAGACGGATCATTGTGTGAGAGTGAGTGGACGATCATTGTGTGAGAGTGAGAGGACGACATGTGTGAGAGTTGAGGACGTTCATTGTGTGAGTGTGAGGGGGGCGATTATAGTGTGAGAGTGAGTGGCGTATTTGATGTGAGAGTGAGAGGACGATCATTGTGTGAGAGTGAGGGCGATTATTGTGTGAGAGTGAGAGTCGATCATTGTGTGAGAGTGAGAGGCGATCATTGTGTGAGAGTGAGGGGACGATCATTGTGTGAGAGTGAGAGGACGATCATTGTGTGAGAGTGAGAGGACGATCATTGTGTGGAGTGAGAGGACGATCATTGTGTGAGAGAATGAGAGGACGATATTGTGTGAGAGTGAGAGGACGATCATTGTGCGAGAGTGAGAGGGACGATCATTGTGTAGGTGAGAGGACGATCATTGTGTGAGAGTGAGAGGGACGATCATTGTGTGAGAGTGAGAGGACGATCATTGTGTGAGAGTGAGGGACGATCATTGTGTGAGAGTGATGGACGATCATTGTATGAGAGTGAGAGGACGATCTTTTGTGAGAGTGAGAGGGACGGTTCATTGTGTGAGAGTGAGAGGACGTCATTGTGTGAGAGTGAGAGGACGTCATTGTGTGAGAGTGAGAGGACGATCTTTGTGTGTGAGTTGAGAGGACGATCATTGTGTGAGAGGAGAGGACGATCTTTGTATGAGAGATGACGAGGACGATCATTGTGTGAGAGTGAGGGGGCGATCATTGTGTGAGAGTGAGAGGACGTTCCGTTGTGTGAGAGTGAGAGGGACGTTCATTGTGTGGAGAGTGAGAGGGACGATTCATTGTGTGAGAGTGAGAGGGCGATCATTGTGTGAGAGTGAGAGGACGTTCATTGTGCGAGACGTGAGAGGACGATCATTGTGTGAGAGTGGAGAGGGCGTCATTGTGTGAGAGTGAGAGGACGATCATTGTGTGAGAGTGAGAGGAAGATCATGTGTGAGTGTGAGAGGCGATCATTGTGTGAGAGTGAGAGGGCGATCATTGTGGTGAGGTGTGAGGGACGGATCATTGTGTGAGAGTGAGAGGACTATCTCATTGTGTGCAGAGTGAGAGGACGATCATTGTGTGAGAGCGAGAGGAACGTCATTGTGTGAGAGTGAGAGGGCGTTCATTGTGTGAGAGTGAGGAGGTCGATCGTTTGTATGAGGTGAGAGGACGTATTGTGTGAGAGTGAGAGGGGATCATTGTGTGAGAGGTGAGGGGGCGATCATTGTGTGAGAGTGAGGGGCGAGCATTGTGTGAGAGTGAAGAGGGCGATCATTGTGGAGAGTGATGGGGGCGATATTGTGTGGGTGAGAGGGCGTCAGTGTGTGAGAGTGGGGGGGGGAGGGGGGGGGGGAGGGCGATTCATTGTGTGAGAGTGAGGGGGCGATAATTGTGTGAGAGTGAGAGGGCGATCATGTGTGAGAGGGAGGGGGCGTTTCATTGTGTGAGAGTGAGAGGGCGTTCATTGTGTGTGAGGAGAGGACGATCATTGTGTGAGAGTGAGAGGACGATCATTGTGTGAGAGTTGAGGGACGATCATTGTCGTGAGAGTGAGGAGGGCGGATCATTGTGTGAGAGTGAGAGGACGGCATTGTGTGAGAGTGAGAGGACGATCATTGTGATGAGATGAGAGGACGATCATTGTGTGAGAGGAGAGGACGATCGTTGTATGAGAGTGAGGGACGATCATTGTGTGTGAGTGAGAGGGCGATCATTGTGTGAGTGTGAGGGGGCGATCATTGTGTGAGAGAGAGAGGGCGATCATTGTGATGAGAGTGGAGGCGATCATTGTGTGAGAGTGAGGGGGGCGATCATTGTGATGAGAGTGAGAGGGCGAACAATAGAGTGAGCGTGAGTGGGCCGATCTATGTGTGAGAGTGCAGGGGGCGATCTTTGTGTGAGAGTGGAGGGCGATCATTGTGTGAGAGTGAGGGTGAGCGATCATTGTGTGAGAGTGAGGGGCGATCATTGTGTGAGAGTGAGAGGGCGATCATTGTGTGAGAGTGAGGGACGATCTTTGTGTGAGAGTGAGAGGACGGATCATTGTGTGAGAGTGAGAGGACGATCAGGTGTGAGAGTGAGAGGACGATCATTTTGTGAGAGTGAGAGGCGATCATTGTATGCGGAGTGAGAGGACGATCATTGTCGTGGAGAGTGTGAGTGGACGGATCATTGTATGAGAGTGAGAGGACGCTCATTGTATGAGAGGGGAGGCGGAGGGACGATCATTGTATGAGAGTGAGAGGACGATCATTGTATGTGAGTGGAGACGATCATTGTTGGAGAGTGAGGGGAACACGCCACAACTTGTATGAGTGGTGGAGAGCGACCTTTGTAGACATAACGCGGAGGTTCCATTGGATTTGCTATAGTATTGTCAAATATATGTTCGTGTCCATTATGTATGATATAAATTAGATCTCTTGTCTTCATGGAGAAATGAAGCTTAGCGTTATATATCGTGTTCCACTCCTTGCCCAGCATTGAACCCTTGTTATCATGTGTGGACGGATTCATTGTGTGTCTGTTCATGTGTAGAGTGGTTGATGCGTGTGTTGATGTCTTCAGGGAGGTGAGTGTTGATCACAAACAGTAGCTTCGTGTTGATGCCTTGTGATGATGTCTTCATGCGTGGTGTGTGTTGGATCACACAGTAGCATGTGGTTGAGCTTGTGTTCATTGTGTTCAGGGAGGTGATGCTGATCACAACAGTTGCATCGTGGTTGATGCTTGGCATCATGTGTTCAGGGAGGTGGAGTGCTGAATCACAACAGTAGCATCGTGGTTGATGCTTGTGATATTGTGTTCAGGGAGGCTGCGTAGCTGATCACAACGTAGCATTCGTGGTTGATGCTTGTGATCACTGTGTTCAGGGAGGTGAGTGCTGATCCCAAACAGTAACATCGCGGTTGATGCTGTGATCATGCGTTCAGGGAGGTGAGTGACTGATATAACAGTAACATCGCGGTTGATGCTTGTGATCATGTGTTCAGGGAGGTGAGTGCTGATCACAACAGTAATATCGGATATATGCTCGTAATACACTTGGTGTTTTTCTACGGAGGAAGTCTGAACTGTGATCAGTGGCAGATTATCCTGTCGTGGTATCAGTACATATATTTTCAGGTATAGGGACATAATTCGATCAGTATGGTATTCAGTACTGAGAGATTTAGGATGATCTTCACTCACTTTCTTACCCTTCGGCAGAGTTCTCTTGCAGCTGTAGTTCTCTTAGGTTGAGTGTCTATGTGAGCGCCAGGCTCTACAGTTGTTTTAAAGTGGACGAACCTTGCAGCTTTTTAATGTTGGTTTATTCAGATTCACAAGCTAAGATTTTTATCGCAGATTTATTACAGTGAAGACCTGTGCCAGGCTTTGTATTTGGAAGTGATACATCAGAATAGGAAAGTAGGAAGGATCTTTTAGAAGGTCGGATATATTATTGTTTCATCAGTTGAGATACCAGGTGACGGATGCGTCAGCCTCCACGACAGCCATGATGCTAGAGTGAATCGTTCCTCACCTACGTTCCTCTGAGGCTTCCAGCAGATTCTAGTGCTGCTTCTCCTTCACTTTCCTATGCCCAGGAGAACGCTACTTCAGTGTGGGCATTGTAATGAGGGATTTAACAATGTAATATACTAATGCAATCTGCTGTTTGGAAGCCTGGCTGGTGAGGGGCGGTAACAGACAACCTATAACATTTAAAGAATTTTTCTGGTAGATTTACACTGAAAATCAAAATAATTTTGGAATTACTGGTGCAGTAGTGCAGTGGATATTGTTGCTTGGCCCCGACAAGGTTCTACTGTGAACATTACAACATTAAAGGTCTTCAGATATTCTATAAATTTAAATCTCCCGTCAACCCAGTGAGCTAGAGCATCTGAGAAAGGAAAGAATTACAAACTATTCTAATCTTTCATCCACATAACTAAATCATCTAGTTATTTCTGGGCAAATATTTTTCAGAATCCTGACCTCATAAAGCTAAATATACGTTCACACCATTTCTTGTTTTCAAGAATATTTCCCAGGTGATACTTTCTTGATAATGTGAGAAGTCACGAAAGCGCTTGGAATTTCACTATTTATACAGTGGTTATTCTGCATTTATATATATATATATATATATATATTATAAATATATATTATATATATATAATATATATATATATTTTATATAATATATATATTTTAAAGTGCTAGACCAACAGTGATTCTGGTAGGTCATAATCTGTTTACCAGAATTGTGGAAAAAACCCAGGGGAAAGCTGTGGTAGTAGATGATTTGCCTAAGTCTGTGCAGATCCAGGGATTAAAAGAAAACAGTTGCAGCACTAAAAGCAGCAAAGGGTCAAGTTAGCCTGTCCTGACATACAGACGGAAACTATTAGTCCAATTGATTTAATCTTTGGGAAGTGATTATTATCACTGTTTTGGGGCAAAATATAGTAAGTAAACATGATGTTCACTTGCTGAAAACAGCAGGAGGCCACATGATATTGGTCCCATTCCCTCTCAAAGTGGGAAAGAAGCTGATATTGATTCAGTGGAAAATGTACTACTTACGAAGAATAACCGCTGATCATGTACCACAGCAAAAATTATCATTACTGGAAGAAATGAATGAACCCAGTTGATAAGTTGTGGATTTAGATGCGATGGTATTGATGTAAATAAACCAAGCCCACAAGAGTCTCAGACTTGTAACCAATATTTGGAGACTGTCAAATATAAAGATGGACAGTATTGGGTTAGGTTACCATGGAAATTAAATCCACCACATCTACCTAGCAATTATCACATGGCTTTCGGACAAAAAGAAAGCCACAAATACATGAGCTCAGGAAGAATCCAGAGCTACTGACTGTCTATGATATATCATACAAGGGAAAAGTTTGGGCAATAAATTCATTGAGGAAATAGTCGAAGACGAGTTGAAGACAGACGCTCATTATCTCCCGCACCATGGAGTCAGAAAAGATTCTGAAACCACTCCACTACGTGTTGTATATAATTGCAGCGCACGTGCAAATAAAGATGTAGCAAGTCTTAATGATTATCTGATGACCGGACCCTCACTAACTGAGAAGCTTGGAGACGTGCTTATGAAATTTCGCAGAAACACATATGCCTACACGGCTGATATTTCCAAAGTTTTCTTAAGAGTAGGACTACAAGAAATAGAGATTATACTCGATTTTGTGGCCTAAAAAATCCACATGATCCTCAAAGTCCTGTGAAAACTTATCGTTTCAAATCAGTATTATTTGGTGCAACATCCTCTCCATTCTTACTAGAAGCTACTCTAAATACACATTTGAAGAAATCGGGAAAGTCCCTTCAAAGAAATCTTAAAGAAAAGTTTCTATGTGGACAATCTTCAAGGTACTGTGAATGAAGGGGAGGATTTGAAATCCTTATACAGAGAAGCTAACAAGGAGATGAAAGAAGCAAATATCCTCTAAGGATGTGGAACACTAATTAAAAAGCAATTAAGGGAACTTATAAAAGAAGATTTCCCTGAAGCTGAAATTCCTGATTGCAACAATAGCTGGGACTTAATTGGAACACACAGGAAGATACTTTGAGTCTCAAAAAGATAAACAATAAATCAAGCAGTCCCACTCAGTAAACGTAGTTTACTGTCAGGTATCACAATGTTTTGATCCTCTAGGACTCGTCTCACCAATTACCAAAAAAGGTAAAAAATGCTTATGCAAGATGCATGAAACTCAAAATTGGATTGGATGAGAACTTGCCTCTAGAAATGGTCAACCATGGATGAAATATCCCGCGAGTTTAAACTTCATCAAATTACATTTCCCAGACAAAAAAGGTCAAGAGGAAACAATTACACATTACATGGTTCTGTTGATGCGTCAACCAGAGGTTATGGCGCTGTAGCTTACATGAGTAATGCTGAAGGAAGTACACTAATTACTTCAAAGGCCAGGGTAGCACCCTTGAAGGTCAGAACAGTACCACAATTGGAACTGACAACACTCTATGTAGGTACAAAATTAGCTGTCTATATCAACAAAGTATTTGATCATCTCAATATTGAAAAAACCGTGATCTGGAGTGATAATGAAGCAGTTCTCCAATGGTTAAGAAATAATAAGAGTAAGCTGGTCTATGTACAGAATAGAGTAGTAGAAACAAAAGAGATGCAGAGAGATTATCTCTTTCTCCACGGCTCTACCCAAGAGAATCCAGCTGACAAGTTGTCATGTGGTGTCCCACTCAAGAAATTTGTGGATAATAAATTATGGCTCCACGGACCGAACTGGCTCTCTAATGAAAATAACTGGCCTCGGCAAAAAGCTCACATTATGCCAAAAGAAAACGGGTGCTCACCCAGCGTTCACCCAAAGAAAAAGGGAGCTGGGTGACTCACCCAACAAGAAAACGGGGGATGGTACCGTGCATCCACTGCTCCAATCTCGAAAATCGCTGACTACGACAACAACAACCCAACTGATGTTCAGTTTGTCTGAGTGTATATACACATAGTGTTTATAATGTTTATAAACAGAAATTAAGAGACAAGATTGTGTTAAAGTTTGTTTCTTATAGAACTACCTGTTATATTAAAGAAACTTATATATAAAGTGCAAGCTTTCAAATACATATTAACAGTGACATTTATATGTGTAAGTAATATTCTTGTGTGATTTACAGTTATACAGTGACATTTATAGTGTACAGTGAATGAAGTGTATAACGTTATTTACAATTAATCATCGTGGTCAGGCTGACACAGCAAACTCAAGCCATAAACACCAGCCACATGTACTGTGTACTCTTCATGGTCATTGACCCTGAGGTTAAGCTTAGTAGGTCAGTAGTGTCTGACTCGATTATCGCTGACTTAAGCATAGCAAAAACTCAGCTGTTTATAGCAGTACAGTGTTTTTTAAACACTCTAAGTGTGGTGCTGGAATTTTCAGTATACCATTAAAATGGCTTGTTTGAAAACTCAGTTTCACCGTTTACAGACTAAGATTACACAATTAGAAAATCTAATTTCCGACTGTATAGGATTAACTCAAGAAACAAACATAAATTTTGATGATCTTGAGGTCAAATTTGAATTACTTACACAACGTCTGGAAATAATTAATTCAGACTATACGGATTATGAAAAGGAATTTCTTGAATCAGACCCATCTGAGGATGAAATTAAAAATGTTTTGGATACTTTTAGTAATCAACAATTAAGGTGGACAGGAGTACAGGCTATCTGCCGCAAAACTCTGTCACAGAGACCTACTGTAACTAGTGGTCAAACACCTGTTACACCTGTAACAACAAGTGTACCATTACCAAGCTTACCTACATTGTCATTACCTATTTTCCAAGGTCATAATTATGAAGAATTCATTAGTGGTTTTCAATCCATAGTAAATTCACGAACTTACATAGATGAGATTGCTAAGTTCAATTATCTTAAGTGTCTTGTGAAGACAGAACCCTATGAACTGATTAAGTCATTTCCGGTGGATGAAGGCAATGCTGACAAGGCTAGAGTTAGACATGCAGTCTTAATATCAAGCTTGAAGCCACCCAAACATTGTTATTCAGACTTACAGGCATTTAGAATCACATTAGAAAATTTGTCTCAGATCTCTAGGTGCTAAACTATGACCTAAGACAATGTGATTGGTTTATCAGTGGTATTGTACAAGATAAGTTGTCACCACAAACTATTGAACGATTAAATATTATGTTCAATAAACGCTATTTCACTTGTGAAGAAATTAGCAATGGGTTTACAAACAATAGTTTCTGCATGCAAGCACGAGACAAGATGAAAATCCACATATCTATTTGGATAATAAACCTTCAACTCAGTAAAAAAAGAGCTTACCTACTCCCACTAAACCACAGAATGGAAAATCCCCATATAGGATTTATCAAGCTGTGAATATATCAGACAGAAAACAGACTGTCACACATAAACGTACTCCAAAATGTGTACTTTGTGATGGAACACATTGGGCACAGTATTGTAAGTCAATACACATCAATGGAGGCACGTAAAAAACGTATACATCGCAGAAAGGGTGCATCAAGTGTTTAGGTGAACACAAGGGAGGTAAATGCTAAACTGAAGAAGTGTTTAAATGCAAGGGTATTCATCATACAGCATTATGCCCAAAATACTTTTGCTGAACAGCAGCAGATTTCCCACAGAATCAGGAAGTCAACAAGCAACAGCATTAAATGTAAGAGATAAGTTTAAAGCAACTGCTCTCCCGATAGCTCGAGTTGAGTTATCTAATAAATTACACAAAAACCCAAATGTGCTAACATTATTTGATCAGGCTCAAAAAGGTCCTTCATAAGAAGATCAGTGTTGCAGAAACTGATAAACAACCCTATGCAAATACATTGATTACTTGTTTTTCAACTTTTTTTGTTCGATTACCAACTAAATATAATTTATAATTTGAAATATACGGAACACTTAGCTGATAAAAGACGCAAATCGTCTACACAGCCGCCCCTGCGACGAGGTCTTGAATTGTTGTCATGATCATCTCTCAAAGGGTGAAATGAATTATAATTTTGTAAGATTATAAATTACCCTACGGGTGTTATGTCAGCATATTTCATTCACTGATGGTGACAAACTTACTGGTTGGGACTCAAAAGTCCACACCTAACTGCCGACTATAGGTTGATTACAAACTCCTTGCGACTAAAGAACTGCGCGGGTCCCCCGTACTACAAAAATTTCGTAACCAAACCTTGCCTTGTAGCGTGAGCTAGGGTGTTCTTACACCTTCGACAGATATCGGTGATTGATAGAAGCTGAAGTGTCCTTGGATGTCCCACGTTTTCCCATAGTTAGGAATACGCACACTGGTACACTATTTTCCCAAACAAGATTTGTCTTTATCGTTCACAATCTTATCACTGAAGAGCTGATCACACTTTCTTAAGTGTTTATTGTGTTTTATGAGACACTTTGTTCACACTAATGCACAGATCATTTTGCTGGTTATCCTGGCGTCAGTGTCACTCTCAGTAGAGTAAAAAGTAATCTGAAGACGCCACAATGCCTCACGCCGTCACTGCTCCCAGCACAAAGGAAAAGCTGACCTAGTACTTTTGCTTCCTTGCCACTTCCTCCATGAGGCAAAGCAGAATGTTTAAATCTTACTGTCTTAAGCATAGACAACAATGTCCACTATCTTTACTATGGTAATAAAGTGGGAGCAGGATTTTCCTTAATTGTCCTGCTAAGGTAAGAGGTGTACTGTCTCTTATTAAAATACACTCTGCAACACTGGACCGCACGGAGCAGCAGTCACTTGACCACAGGTCGTATACTGGTACTGCATCTTGGATCAATTACTTGCTGTAGCAGTTTACCTGGAGTTTACCTGGAGAGAGTTCCGGGGATCAACGCCCCCGCGGCCCGGTCTGTGACCAGTCCTCCTGGTGGATCAGAGCCTGATCAACCAGGCTGTTGCTGCTGGCTGCACGCAAACCAACGTACGAGCCACAGCCCGGCTGATCAGGAACTGACTTTAGGTGCTTGTCCAGTGCCAGCTTGAAGACTGCCAGGGGTCTGTGGTAATCCCCTTATTTTGTGCTGGGAGGCAGTTGAACATCGGGCCCCTGACACTTATTGTAGGTCTCTTAACGTGCTAGTGACACCCCTGCTTTTCATTTGGGGGATGGTGCATCGTCTGCCCAATTCTTTTGCTTTCGTAGTGAGTGATTTTCGTGAGCAAGTTCGGTACTAGTCCCTCTAGGATTTTCCAGGTGTATATAATCATGTATCTCTCCGCCTGCGTTCCAGGGAATACAGGTTTAGGAACCTCAACGCTCCCAGTAATTGAGGTGTTTTATCTCCCTTATGCGCGCCCTAAGGGTTTTCTGTACATTTCTAGTCGGCAATTTCAAACCCGCCTTGAAAGGTGCTGTTAATGTGCAAACAATAAATTTCCCGCCTAGATAGAACAAGTGACCTAAGAGTGTCATCAGGGCTTGGCATCCCTAGTTTGAAGGTTCTCATTATCCATCCTGTCATTTTTCTAGCAGATGCGATTGATACAATGTTATGGTCCTTGAAGGTGAGATCCTCCGACATGATCACTCCCAGGTCTTTGACGTTGGTGTTTCGCTCTATTTTTTGGCCAGAATTTGTTTTGTACTCTGATGAAGATTTAATTTCCTCATGTTTACCATATCTGAGTAAATGAAATTTCTCATCGTTGAACTTCATAGTGTTTTCTGCAGCCCACTGAAAGATTTGCCCCTTCTGAGAGGGCTGGGCCCCTCAGGGCTGAAAGGGGCTGAAGGGGCTGAAGTGGGCTGAAGGGGGCTGATACCCCCCTCCTGGAGAAAATTTCTCCACATCTTGAATTGTTGTCATGATCATCTCTCAACGGGCTGGAATAGATCATAATTTGTAAGATTATAAATTACCCCTAGGGGGTGTTATGTCAGCATATTTCATTCACTGATGGCTGACAAACTTACTTGTGTGGACTCAAAAGTCCTCACCTAACTGCCGACTATAGGTTGAGTACAAACTCCTTGTGACTCAAGAACTGCGCAGTCCCCTGTACTACAAGAAATTCGTAACCTACCTTGCTCTTGTAGCGTGAGCTATGGTGTTCTTCACACCTTCGACAGGTATCGGTGACTTGATAGAAGCTGAAGTGTCCTTGGATGTCCACGTCTTCCATAGTCTAGGAATACGCACACTGGTACACTATGTTCCACAAGATTTGTCTTTATTGTTCACAATCTTATCACTGAAGAAGCTGATCACACTTCTCTTAAGTGTTTATTGTGTTTTATGAGACACTTTGTTCACACTAACGCACAGATAGCTCTTCGTTGGTTATCCTGGCGTCAGTGTCACTCTCAGTAGAGTCAAAAGTAATCTGAAGATGCCACAACGCCCCACACAGTCACTGCCCCCAGCACAAAGGAAAAAATGACCTAGTACTTTTACTTCCTCCATGAAGCAAAGCAGAATGTTTGATTCTTGCTGTCTTAAGCATAGACAACAATATACACTATCTCTACCATGGTAATAAAGTGGGAGCAGGATTTTCCTTAACTGTCCTGCTAAGGTAAGAGATGGACTGTCTCTTATTGAAATACACCTTACAACACTGGAGTCTGCAAGGAGCGTTGGTCGAAGCGACCACGTCCCATACTCTTACTGCATCTGCTATCAATTACTTGCTATAGCAGTAAACAAGATGCTTGCCGCTTCTGAGAGGGCTGGGCCCCTCAGGGCTGAAAGGGGCTGAAAGGGGCTAAAGGGGGCTGAAGGGTGCTGATACCCCCCTCCTTGAGAAAATTTCTCCACACACACACACACCACACATGTATATATATATATATATATATATATATATTATATATATATATATATATATATATATATATATATATATATATATATATATATGTATATGTTACAAAAAACGCGATTCTAAAAGCTTAGAGATCTCCAGGTAATACTAGAAAGTACTGCCCTTCTAGCATCCAGCCTGTTACTGGGTTTTCGTAACAAGTAGTCAGTATCCTTGTCCAATTATCCATTAGAATTCAGTATGAATTATTAGTGATTTAGGATTACAACTGGTAGGTTACTAACTAGAGAAAATAAAATTTAATAAATTTATTGAGTAACGTCTAGAGGTATATTATCAAAGTAAATTAAATTAATAATAATCAAAATAATAATAATAATCACATCTCTCGAGTTCAGTATTATTGTGCTGAAAGCACATATCACATTTATAATTCTTAAGTACCGTCTGGTACATTAACATTTAATAAGATATTACAAATATGTACAAGTAAGTTTGTGTGTATATGTGTAAGTGCTCTAAGTAGTTCGCTATGTCTCACGACTAGACTAGACTTAAACAAGTGACTGACAAAGTCCTCACATAAACTAAGTTCTTGACCAACTGGCAATCAGAACAGTCTGTTTGAACAATAAAAAGAATGCTAAGCCCAATAGCAATATAACAAGCAACTGCGACACAGAATTTAGGAACAAGGAGATAATATAATTACTTAAGTAGGGACCATCAGCAGATCCTCCACAAAAGTCACAAAACTCCCATACTACTGAATCTAAGTTCAGCATAAGAAAATCCCCGACTGTGATAATACACAGATACCAGTACAAGTTAGGTCAGAAGCTAGAGCTCAGGACCTGAGTTGCTCAAAGTGTCTATGAGACACACAAACTCAGTACAACGTCCCAAAATCACAAAGTCTATAAAAATTTCTGTGAACAGAGTTCTACAGAACTAACAAGAAATTTAAAGAGACAGACAATCTGTCCAACCACCAAGAGAGTCTAGACCAGACTGAATACTTCAGGCGAGGTGAGGACACCCCCTCGATCACGTGATAGCTCCGTGGAGAGCTGCAGCTCAGCAACAGAAGCCGGCAGTCTAACGAGCCACAAGCGATAATTACAGTAGTTAGACAATCAAGACTTGAACTGAGCACATAATATGTTACATCCTACCTAACCAAAGGAAGCTAAGTCAATACACAAATAACCCACACATAAAAGAGAGAAGCTTACGACGACGTTTCGGTCCGACTTGGACCATTTACAAAGTCACACTAACCAGAGGTGGAGTAGGACGGCTATATTTAGGCAGGAAGAGGTGGTGGTAGTAGTAGTAGTAGTAGTAGTAGTACAAGAATGGTATATAATACCGACAAGATGAAATTAAGACACATGCGCCACACAAACTAAGTCAAATAACAATATAAAGCAATACATTTACGATTTAGCTATTATCGCAAATACAAGCAGTATAAAATATAAAATGCGCTGGCATGGCAAGACGTGTGGCGGGCTAGCTGCGGGATTTTTAATTATATCTCCGGATCAACGAGGCTGACCAGGTTAAGACTCAACAGGACTTATTGTGAATACTCTGGGAAGATTCCAGTGAAGCGGGAAGACATTTCAGTGCACCGTTTCAAGGTAAATTGTGGAAGTGTTTTGCAGTTTGTGAATGTTGGTGAGTGGTGGTAGTGAGGAAGACGGCCAGTGGAGGGGGGGGGGAGTATAAGGCCTACACTGTGTATGAGTACCGGCCAAGTTTAAATCGTACATACAGACTCGAAAAGCCTTATTAAAAACACTATATCCAGCACCAGCATGGCTTCCATTTAAACCCTTGGAAGATGTGTCGATGCATGGACTATTTAGAGGCATATGTTATGGAAAAACAATGTGAAATTAATGTTAACTAGGGAGTGACCAGTCAGTGCATCCACCCCCACGTCACGGGGGTGGGTGGAAGAGGTGGGATGTGTAACTAGATGGTGAGTGAACACATTGGTTCAGCAGGGGCCCATACCCACATTGTTCATAGTTGTACATGGGAAAATAAAGTTGTGTATTGTAAGACAGTTTGAAAAATATATAGTGTGCAAGTCCATGTGTATTGTACTCCCCGGGAAAACCCCCACTCAACAACCTGCCCCTCCCCCACCTAATTCCCAGGGGAAGTTTTCCCCTTCCCCTCCAGCCCCTCAAACTCCACCAGCCACCACGGGCAAGTTCACTACCTTCCACGCACCCCTACCCACCCGCATGTCATATTCCACTCCTACTTGTCTAGTCTAGCGATGGATGCCAACCAGGAGGAAGCAAGCAGCCAGGGAAATGGGACGGCTGGCAATACTAGGGGAGGCAAGTGTCGGTCATGCTTACGCTTCGTTGTCTCAACTCTAATGGTTTCCCCGCAAACACGGTAGTTGCCCTGGTTCAGGATGTCCTCCCTGTGGAAAGTGATGATCCAAGCCACCTCAGGCACCTGAACCCACTCCAACAGATTCATCTCATCAGACAATCTCTTGAAGCAATTAAGCAACAGGTCGAGGACACTACACATATTCCCAAAAGCAAGGGCCCCTTTCCCCACGCAGCTGGGAAAATTACAGACCCCCTGAAAAAAGTAAATGATGGTTCCACTATCTTAAATGCTCCACCCAACCATCAAAAGGGATGGCACAACTTGCTACTTTTTGGCAATGTTCTGCTTAGCTGTGCCGGAAAGAAGGGAAAGAGGCTAGCCTCAAAGATAATTAAATCCTTAAGAGATTTTCCTAGAGTTGATAAACCTCATTCACCTTTCCCCGTCAAACCCAAAAAAAGGGGGAGGGCAGAACCCCCACTCAAATCTACTGACAGTGAAAAAGTCAGAGTCCAAATGAGCAAGAAATTGAAAAAGGCAACACAGTGGGGGCATCAGAAAATTCAGTGAAAAATCAGTTGTCCCAGGGGGCTGAACGCGGGAAACATTAGAGGAAAGACCCCGCCGGGAAACCGGTGGCACCAACGTTCCAACACTCTGTCCCCCTATGGAAAACCATTGGGGTCGTGGGGGGTTACACGGGAATAAGGCCACAGCATTTAAGGAAATGGTTTAAGCAGTTTTTTGGAAAAAATTGCAGACATTTTTCGAGATCCAAGGTTCGTAAAACAATTCCTTGGCGGGTCTGATTTCTGATGAAATTAACCTTTCTTTTTTGGTGCAAAACTTTGTGCACTTAAAAAGAGGATGGAGGAATTCGGCCAATTTGCGTAGGAAACCTTACGCCCGCCTGTATCCAAAGCTGTGTCCGAAGTATTCGGCACGGGAGCCATGAGCTTTAAACCCAAACAGTTTGGCTTTGGGGGGTTCTAAGGGGAAGCGCGGTTCATGCAACAAGGGGTTAAAAAACAATTGCCTGAGGACAATGCAGGGGTAAAATTAGTTTTTCAAAAAGGGTTTCAATCTCCTGAAAAGGACGTGGTATTAGCAGCATACAAGAAATTTCCCTGGTTCCCCCTTTTTTTTTCGCTGGGTATAGAAGGAATCAAGTTCTTTTTGGAGAGCATGAAATCACATCATCGAAGGGGTCCAAAAAGGGAGATCCCTTGCACTTTTCTCTTCTGTATAGCAGTTAGGGAAATCACAGTCAGACGACCAGTGGCTAAACATCTGGTTCCTAGATGAGGACACTAGCAGGTAAAAGGGCCCCCTCCTACATGACCTTACACAGGTAATGCCCGGGGACGGGAAGGGGGTCTCTCCAAATCATCCAATGTGAAAACATCTCTCAGTCAAAAAATGATAAATGCTTTTAGATAAAAACTACCAGGGGCGCAGTCTTGCCCCCACAAATAGTGTCTTGAGAGCACCTCTTTGGAAAACAAATGCCCTTGACACAATTTCAGGAAGAAAATTGGAAGAGTTAAGGAGAATGGAACAACGAAAAGATATCGGACACCCCATGCCTTTAACCTTTTCATAAAGTGCTTTTTGCCAGGTTGACATATTTCCCAAAAGTGCCCCTTCATATGGGAAAACCCATATGAACGAATATGACAGTATTCGGCAGTTTTTTCGAAAGTACTTAACCTTATCTAGAGACGGGCAGTGGGAACCAAGCTACACCCAGTCAGCTAGGAGGGATTGGGTCCGCAAAGTCATCACAGATTTCGTTTCCTGCTTTTTCTGCCCTGGTATTGCATCCAGAGAGTTGTACAGCATTCTCCTGAATTTTAGGGGCAAGTTGGGTCCAGGACCAAAAAAACATTGACGGAGCAATGATCTGGGATAATCTAACGGCCTCTGAAATCAGACCCGCTCCCCCCCCAAAAACTACAAAAAATCGCACTGGGAGGTCCAATAGTGGAAAAAAATAGCCCCAACAAAGTTCAGAGTGTGTAGGGAAGGATAGAGCCCGCCCTGGGAGTGAACCCCCCTGCGGGGACTTTTTGTTTGGGTGTTCCCAACTCCCCCCTTGGGACAGCCTCGACCCACAGTTATCCCCCATCGGTGTTTTCCCCTTCGACTTGCCGCCCCTATTCTCGCCGAAACAGGTGTTTTGTGGCAGTGAGGCAGCAGACCCATTCGGGGACCGGTCTTTGTGCCGTAAAAACCGGGGGAAAAATTGCAAAACATGAGGGGGTTAATAGCATTATCAAAAGGGGGCCCACAAAGCTGGATACCCAGCAGTAAGGAAGCCACCCAATTGAGATCTGATGGCAGCCCGAAGCGTCCAGATGGTATACCCTTTAAGCCTGGCAGATGGAAGCAGGTGGTGTGGGACAACATGTGCTCTCCTTGGTGATACCTATCTCCAATAACCCGGAGGAAGGAGGGGAGCGCCCGCTTCGGGGAGTCCCAAAAGTCTAGAAAATATGGAGAACTTGCCCCCTCTTATATTTTGTTCCAAAGGCTCAGAGACCCCTTGCTCATGGGAAAGAGGCATCTAAATTCCTTAAGGAGGGGAAAAAAGATATCAGGGTAACTAGGGATCCCAGGGGAGTATTTTTTGGGCCAGCGGCTCAGTGGGCTGTTCAAAGGGGTAATGCCGCTGATTTTGGGCACCGCCCCCAGCTTGAGGGCTGGATGAGATTTTCGCCTTATAATCGGTGATACACACGTAACAACATGTACCGTATATATCACCTTTATATTAACAATGTATCTCTTAAATCTTCTGTACATATTATGTAATAAAATATTCCTATTGGTAAAAAAATATATACTAAAAGATGGGGTGGTAGGGGAAGTGGAATATTCAAACGGCTTCAGAAAGAAATCCAAATATTCTTCCTTGAAGCCTTTTTATGCACTTCTCCGAGGCTGTGGGTCCCCCAATTTACACCAGAGGTGGACCCCCATCATATATATATATATATATATATATATATATATTTTATATATATATATATATATATATATATATATATATATATATATATATATATATATATATATATATATATGTATATTTATATATATAAAACAACACTGCTAGCCAAGGATTCGAACCCATGTTGTACTGGCCTGCCTCATGGTAAGTGAGAACCACATGAAGCTTTAAACCACAGGACCACCCAACCCTACAAGAATGGCGCAGCCAGCACACAGCTAGCTGTTGGGCCGCCATCCGAGGGCATACGGAGGTGGCTAGCGCAGTGTTGTTATTGATCAATACCACTCGTTCGTGGTTACAATAATATATAAATGCTGCTAGTGAGGCTAGTACACCAAACAGGGATGAGAATGAAATTAGCTTAGAAGCTCCCACACCTGCGTATGCCCACGGATGGCGGCCCAACAGCTAGCTGTGTGCTGGCTGCGCCATTCTTGTAGGGTTGGGTGGTCCTGTGGTTTAAAGCTTCATGTGGTTCTCACTTACCATGAGGCAGGCTAGTACAACATGGGTTCGAATCCTTTGCTAGCGCAGTGTTGTTATTGATCAATACCACTCGTTCGTGGCTGCAATAATATATATATATATATATATATATATATATATTATATATATAATATATATATATATAATATATATATATATATATATAATATATATATATATGAATGTATGAAAGTATAGTAGTACCAACACTCTTATATGGGTGTGAAGCTTGGGTGGTAAATGCAGCAGCGAGGAGACGGTTGGAGGCAGTGGAGATGTCCTGTTTAAGGGCAATGTGTGGTGTTAATATTATGCAGAAAATTCGGAGTGTGGAAATTAGGAGAAGGTGTGGAGTTAATAAAAGTATTAGTCGAGGGCAGAAGAGGAGTTGTTGAGGTGGTTTGGTCATTTAGAGAGAATGGATCAAAGTAGAATGACATGGAGAGCATATAAATCTATAGGGGAAGGAAAGAGGGGTAGGGGTCGTCCTCGAAAGGGTTGGAGAGAGGGGGTAAAGGAGGTTTTGTGGGCGAGGGGCTTGGACTTCCAGCAAGCGTGCATGAGCGTGTTAGATAGGAGTGAATGCAGACGAATGGTACTTGGGACCTGACGATCTGTTGGAGTGTGAGCAGGGTAATATTTAGTGAAGGGATTCAGGGAAACCGTTATTTTCATATAGTCGGACTTGAGTCCTGGAAATGGGAAGTACAATGCCTGCCCCTTTAAAGGAGGGGTTTGGGATTTTGGCAGTTTGGAGGGATATGTTGTGTATCTTTATATGTGTATGCTTCTAGACTGTGTATTCTGAGCACCTCTGCAAAAACAATGAAATGTGCGAGTGTGGTGAAAGTGTTGAATGATAAAAAATTTATTTTCTTTTTGGGATTTTCTTTCTTTTTTGGGTTCACCCTGCCTCGGTGGGAGACGGCCGACTTGTTGAAAAAAAAAAAAAAAAAAAAAAAATAAAATATATATATATATATATATATATATATATTATATATATATATATATAATATATAAAAATATATATAAATATATATATATATATATAAATATATATATATATATATATAATATAATAAAATTATATATAATATATATATTATATATATAGCGAAGAGAGAGAGAGAGAGAGATATCAAGTGCTTTCCCACTTCTGTGTGCATCATCAAGACCTATGCAATGTTGCAAGGCAGCAACTGAAGGGGTGAGGGGAAGTTTTCTCAGAGTAGCACAGTGCGGGTCTGTCACCCACCACTGTCTCTCTCAGAATATGGGCCAACAGTTAGGGCCAACCCAGCACCATCACCATCCCCCTCCCATCCATATGGGGTAGGAGGGTTCTGAAATGTCATTATGAAGTCAGAAGATATAATAGACAGAACCAAGCTTTTTCTAGCCACTTAGAACAAGCCTTGTGACTTAGAAAATATGTTTCTCAGTGGATGCTATATATATGGATAGCTATTATTTTGTGTAACCTTTTTAATAAGTAATGATAATGAATATGTTCTTTGTCCCTGGGAACTCGAATGTTCCCACGGGTACTCAGAAGTATCTCTTCATATTTTCCTATATATTGTCTACCGTTCTTCTCGGTATCGATTAATGCGCCTTACTTCAGAATGTTCTATACCATTCCAATAATATTTTTATGATCCAAATTTCTACTTTTAATGTTCTTTAACCCCACTACCTATATTATCACTTATTCTTGTGCACCTGACAACGTAGGGCACAATAACAGCTAACCGCATTTTGTAACCATTCACAACTGACGTAGCATGAAGTTTTGGTGCGTAGACACGGGTCCGATGCGTACGGGTGTGATGCGTACGAAGGTTGCTGGTTGCTGGCACCAACAACCTGTCGATCAGGGAGAAGGTTTGTGACACGGCCGCGGGGACTGGGACCCAGCAAGGGACAACATAGAGACAGTACTATATATGTGTCACTGGGTGTAGACGGGAAATTAACCACAACAAAAATATTAATTGGGAACTTGATATATGGGGCAGTAAATCAATTTATTGAGGCCCGGTTATGTACATATTAGTCACGACGTAAGTACCCTCAGACTGTGTGTACTCTGTCCCTCGCTCAGACTGTGTGTACTCTGTCCATCGCTCAGACTGTGTGTACTCTGTCCCTCGCTCAGACTGTGTGTACTCTGTCCCTCGTTCAGACTGTGTGTACTCTGTCCCTCGCTCAGACTGTGTGTACTCTGTCCCTCGCTCAGACTGTGTGTACTCTGTCCCTCGCTCAGACTGTGTGTACTCTGTCCCTCGCTCAGACTGTGTGTACTCTGTCCCTCGCTCAGGGCTGTGTTTTACTCTGTCCCTCGCTCAGACTGTGTGTACTTTTGTCCCTCGCTCAAGTGTGTGTACTCTGTCCCTCCTCAGCTGTGTGTACCTCTGTCCCTCGCTCAGACTGTGTGTACTTTGTCCCTCGCTCAGACTGTGTGTACTCTGTCCCTCGCTCAGACTGTGTGTACTCTGAGTGCCCCTCGCTCAGACTGTGTGTACTCTGTCCCTCTCTCAGACTGCGTGTACTCTGTCCCTCACTCAGACTGTGTGTAATCTGTCCCTCGCTCAGACTGTGTGTACTCGGTCCCTCGCTCAGATTGTGTGTACTCAGTCCCTCGCTCAGACTGTGTGTACTCTGTCCCTCGCTCAGACTGTGTGTACTCTGTCCCTCTGTCAGACTGTGTGTACTCTGTCCCTCTCTCAGACTGTGTGTACTCTGTCCCTCGCTCAGACTGTGTGTACTCTGTCCCTTGCTCAGACTGTGTACTCTGTCCCTCGCTCAGACTGTGTGTACTCTGTCCCTCGCTCAGACTGTGTGTACTCTGTCCCTCGCTCAGACTGTGTGTACTCTGTCCCTTGCTCAGACTGTGTACTCTGTCCCTCGCTCAGACTGTGTGTACCTGTTTCCCCCGCTCAGACTGTGTGCACTCTGCCCCCTCGCTCAGACTGTGTGTACTCTGTCCCTCGCTCAGACTGTGTTTTACTCTGTCCCTCGCTCAGACTGTTGTACCTGTCCCTTTGCTCAGACTGTGTGTACTCTGTCCCTCGCTCCCGACTGTGTGTACTCTGTCCCTCGCTCAGACGTGTGTACTCTGTCCCCGCTCAGACTGGTGTACTCTGTCCCTCGCTCAGACTGTGTGTACTTTGTCCCTCGCTCAGAGTGTGTGTACTCTGTCCCTCGCTCAGACTGTGTGTACTCTGTCCCTCGCTCAGACTGTGTGTACTTTGTCCCTCGCTCAGAGTGTGTGTACTCTGTCCCTCGCTCAAACTGTGTGTACTCTGAGTGCCCCTCGCTCAGACTGTGTGTACTCTGTCCCTCTCTCAGACTGTGTGTACTCTGTCCCTCGCTCAGACTGTGTGTACTCGGTCCCTCGCTCAGATTGTGTGTACTCAGTCCCTCGCTCAGACTGTGTGTACTCTGTCCCTCGCTCAGACTGTGTGTACTCTGTCCCTCTCTAAGACTGTGTGTACTCTGTCCCTCTCTCAGACTGTGTGTACTCTGTCCCTCGCTCAGATTGTGTGTACTCTGTCCCTCTCTCAGACTGTGTGTACTCTGTCCCTCTCTCAGACTGTGTGTACTCTGTCCCTCGCTCAGACTGTGTGTACTCTGTCCCTCTCTCAGACTGTGTGTACTCTATCCCTCGCTCAGACTGTGTGTACTCTATCCCATTTGCTCAGACTGTGTGTAAATCTGTCCCTCGCTCAGACTGTGTGTACTCTGTCCCTCGCTCAGACTGTGTGTACTCTGTCCCTCGCTCAGACTGTGTGTACTCTGCCCCTCGCTCAGACTGTGTGTACTCTGTCCCTCGCTCAGACTGTGTGTACTCTGTCCCTCGCTCAGACTGTGTGTACTCTGTCCCTCGCTCAGACTGTGTGTACTCTGCCCCTCGCCCAGACTGTGTGTACTCTGTCCCTCGCTCAGACTGTGTGTACTCTGCCCCTCGCTCACACTGTGTACTCAGTCCCTCGCTCAGACTGTGTGTACTCTGTCCCTCGCTCAGACTGTGTGTACTCTGAGTGCCCCTCGCTCAGACTGTGTGTACTCTGCCCCTCGCTCAGACTGTGTGTACTCTGTCAATCGCTCAGACTGTGTGTACTCTGTCCCTCGCTCAGACTGTGTGTACTCTGTCCCTCGCTCAGACTGTGTGTACTCTGTCCCTCGCTCAGACTGTGTGTACTCTGTCCCTCTCTCAGACTGTGTGTACTCTGTCCCTCTCTCAGACGGTGTGTACTCTGTCCCTCGCTCAGACTGTGTGTACTCTGTCCCTCTCTCAGACTCTGTGACTCCTGCCATACATTAGAGCGGAAAAATAATGTAAGGGACCTGGGAGTAGTAATGTCTGAGGATCTCACTTTCAAGGATCACAACAGTGCCACGATCGCAAAGAAAATGATAGGATGGATAATGAGAACTTTCAAAACGAGAGATGCCAAGCCCATGATGATCCTTTTCAAATCACTTGTTCTCTCTAGGCTGGAATACTGCTGTACATTAACATCTCCATACAAAGCAGGTGAAATCGCAGATCTAGAGAGTGTACAAAGATCCTTTACTGCACGTATAAGTTCTGTCAAGCACCTTAACTACTGGGAACGCTTGAACACTTGACTTGTACTCGTTGGAAAACGCAGTAGGGAAAAAATATATCATAATCTACACTTGGAAAATCTTGGAAGGAATGGTCCCCAAATCTGCACACAGAAATCACTCCCTACGAAAGTAAAAACTGGGCAGGCGAGCAAAATGCCCCCAATAAAAAGCAGGGCGGCCTTTGGGGTACACTAAGAGAAAACACCAAAAGTGTCCGGGGCCCAAAACTGTTCAACACCTCCCATCAAGCATTAGGGAAATTGCAATAAACCCCTGGCTGCCTTCAAGAGAGAGTTGGACAGATACCTAAAGTCAGTGCCGGATCAGCCGGGCTGTGGCTCGTACGTTGGACTGCGTGCGGCCAGCAGTAACAGCCTAGTTGATCAGGCCCTGATCCATCGGGAGGCCTGGTCATGGACCGGGCCGCGGGGGCGTTGATCCTCGGAATAACCTCCAGGTAACCTCCAGGTAACCAGTCTGAGCGAGGGCCACTCAGAGTACACACAGTCTCAGCGAGAGGCAGAGTACAACAGTCTGAGCGAGGGTCAGAGTACACACAGTCTGAGCGAGGGGCAGAGTACACACAGTCTGAGCGAGGGGCAGAGTACACACAGTCTGAGCGGAGGGACAGAGTACACACAGTCTGAGCGAGGGCAGAGTACACACAGTCTAGCGAGGGACAGAGGGACACACAGTCTGAGCGAGGGGCAGAGTACACGCAGTCTGAGCGAGGGGCGGAGTACACACAGTCTGAGCGAGTGGCAGAGTACACACAGTCTGAGCGAGGGGCAGAGTACACACAGTCTGAGCGAGTGGCAGAGATCACACAGCCTGAGCGAGGGGCAGAGTACACACAGTCTGAGCGAGGGGCAGAGTACACACAGTCTGAGCGAGGGACAGAGTACACACAGTCTGAGCGGGGGCCAGAGTACACACAGTCTGAGCGAGGGTAGAGTACACACAGTCTGAGCGAGGGGCAGAGTACACAGAGTCTGAGCGAGGGGCACTCAGAGTACACACAGTGTGAGCGAGGGACAGAGTACACACAGTCTGAGCGAGGGACAGAGTACACAGTCTGAGCGAGGGGCAGAGTACACACAGTCTGAGCTAGGGCCAGAGTACACAGAGTCTGGGCGAGGGGCACTCAGAGTACACACAGTGTGAGCGAGGGACAGAGTACACACAGTCTGAGCGAGGGGCAGAGTACACACAGTCTGAGCGAGGGGCACTCAGAGTACACACAGTCTGAGAGATGGACAGAGTACACACAGTCTGAGCGAGGGACAGAGTACACAGTGTGAGCGAGGGGCAGAGTACACACAGCCTGAGCGATGGACAGAGTACACACAGTCTGAGCGAGGGGCAGAGTACGCACAGTCTGAGCGAGGGACAGAGTACACACAGTCTGAGCGAGGGACAGAGTACACACAGTCTGAGCGAGGGACAGAGTACACACAGTCTGAGCGAGGGACAGAGTACACACAGTCTGAGAGAGGGACAGAGTACACACAGTCTGAGCGAGGGACAGAGTACAACAAACCGTCTGAGAGAGGGAGAGAGTACACACAGTCTGAGAGAGGGACAGAGTACACACAGTCTGAGCGAGGGACAGAGTACACACCGTCTGAGAGAGGGACAGAGTACACACAGTCTGAGAGAGGGACAGTCTGCCCCTCGCTCAGACTGTGTGTACTCTGAGTGCCCCTCGCTCAGACTGTGTGTACTCTGCCCCTCGCTCAGACTGTGTGTACTCTGCCCCTCGCTCAGACTGTGTGTACTCTGGCCCTCGCTCAGACTGTGTGTACTCTGCCCCTCGCTCAGACTGTGTGTACTCTGTCCCTCGCTCAGACTGTGTGTACTCTGCCCCTCGCTCAGACTGTGTGTACTCTGCCCCTCGCTCAGACTGTGTGTACTCTGTCCCTCGCTCAGACTGTGTGTACTCTGCCCCTCGCTCAAGCTGTGTGTACTCTGCCCCTCGTTCAGACTTTGTGTACTCTGCCCCTCGTTCAGACTGTGTGTACTCTGACCCTCGCTCAGACTGTGTGTACTCTGCCCCTCGCTCAGACTGTGCGTACTCTGACCCTCGCTCAGACTGTGTGTACTCGGACCCTCGCTCAGACTGTGTGTACTCTGAGTTCCCCTCGCTCAGACTGTGTGTACTCTGAGTGCCCCTCGCTCAGACTGTGTGCACTCTGCCCCTCGCTCAGACTGTGTGTACTCTGTCCCTCGCTCAGACTCTGTGTACTCTGCCCATCGCTCAGACTGTGTGTATTCTGCCCCTCGCTCAGTCTGTGTGTACTCTGACACTCGCTCAGACTGTGTGTACTCTGACCCTCGCTCAGACTGTTGTACTCTGCCTCTCGCTGAGACTGTGTGTACTCTGAGTGGCCCTTGCTCAGACTGGTTACCTGGAGGTTACCTGGAGGTTATTCCGAGGATCAACGCCCCCGCGGCCCGGTCCATGACCAGGCCTCCCGATGGATCAGGGCCTGATGAACTAGGCTGTTAGTGCTGGCCGCACGCAGTCCAACGTACGAGCCACAGCACGGCTGATCCGGCATTGACTTTAGGTATCTGTCCAGCTCTCTCTTGAAGGCAGCCAGGGGTTTATTGGCATTTCCCCTAATGATTGATGGGAGGCTGTTGAACAGTTTTGGGCCCCGGACACTTATGGTGTTTTCTCTTAGTGTACCAATGGCGCCCCTTCTTTTTATTGGCGGCATTTTGCATCGCCTGCCCAGTCTTTTACTTTCGCAGGGAGTGATTTCTGTGTGCAGTTTTGGGGGACCTTTCCTTCCAAAGATTTTCCAAGCGTAGATTATGATATATTTCTCCCTACGTTTTTCCAACGAGTACAATCAAGTGCTTCCAAGCGTTCCCAGTAGTTAAGGTGCTTGACAGAAACTTATACGTGCAGTAAAGGATCTCTGTACACTCTCTAGATCTGCGATTTCACCTGCTTTGAATGGAGATGTTAATGTACAACAGTATTCCAGCCTAGAGAGAACAAGTGATTTGAAAAGGATCATCATGGGCTTGGCATCTCTCGTTTTGAAAGTTCTCATTATCCATCCTATCATTTTCTTTGCACGTGCGATCGTGGCACTGTAGTGATCCTTGAAAGTGAGATCCTCAGACATTACTACTCCCAGGTCCCTTTCATTATTTTTCCGCTCTATTGCATGGCCGGAGTCAGTAGTATACTCTGTTCTAGTTTTTATCTCCTCCAGTTTTCCATAACGGAGTAGTTGGAATTTGTCCTCATTGTCCCTCGCTCAGACTGTGTGTACTCTGCCCCTCGCTCAGACTGTGTGTACTCTGCCCCTCGCTCAGACTTTGTGTACTCTGCCCCTCGCTCAGACTGTGTGTACTCTGCTCCTCGTTCAGACTGTGTGTACTCTGCCCCTCGTTCAGACTATGTGTACTCTGCCCCTAGCTCAGACTGTGTGTACTCTGAGTGCCCCTCGCTCAGACTGTGTGTACTCTGCCCCTCGCTCAGACTGTGTGTACTCTGCCCTTCGCTCAGACTGTGTGTACTCTGCCCCTCGCTCAGACTGTGTGTACTCTGCCCCTCGCTCAGACTGTGTGTACTCTGCCCCTCGCTCAAACTGTGTGTACTCTACCCCTCGCTCAGACTGTGTGTACTCTGCCCCTTGCTCAGACTGTGTGTACTCTGCCCCTCGCTAAGACTGTGTGTAATCTGCCTCTCGCTCAGACTGTGTGTACTCTGCCCCTCGCTCAGACTGTGTGTACTCTAGCCCTCGGTCAGACTGTGTGTACTCTGCCCCTCGCTCAGACTGTGTGTACTCTGCCCCTCGCTAAGACTGTGTGTAATCTGCCTCTCGCTCAGACTGTGTGTACTCTGCCCCTCGCTAAGAGACTGTGTGTACTCTGACTGCCCCTCGCTCAGAGACTGTGTGTACTCTTCCTCTCGCTCAGACTGTGTGTACTCTGCCCCTCGCTCAGACTGTGTGTACTCTGTCCCTCGCTCAGACTGTGTGTACTCTGCCCCTCGCTCAGACTGTGTGTACTCTGCCCCTCGCTCAGACTGTGTGTACCCTGTACGCTCCTCGCTCAGACTGTGTGTACTCTGCCCCTCACTCAGACTGTGTGTACTCTGCACCTCGCTCAGTCTGTGTGTACTCTGCCCCTCGCTCAGACTGTGTGTACTCTGCTTCTCGCTCAGACTGTGTGTACTCTGCCCCTCGCTCAGACTATGTGTACTCTGATTGCCCCTCACTCAGACACTGTGTGTACTCTTCCCCTCGCTCAGAGACTGTGTGTACTCTGACTGCCCCTCGCTCAGAGAGTGTGTGTACTCTGACTGCCCCTCGCTCAGAGACTGTGTGTTCTCTGACTGCCCCTCGCTCAGAGACTGTGTGTACTCTGACTGCCCCTCGCTGAAAGACTGTGTGTAGTCCGCCTGCCCCTCGCTCAGAGACTCTGTGTACTCTGACTGTCCCTCGCTCAGACACTGTGTGTACTCTGACTGGCCCTCGCTAAGAGACTGTGTGTACTCTGACTGGCCCTCGCTCAGAGACTGTGTGTACTCTGACTGGCCCTCGCTCAGAGACTGTGTGTACTCTGACTGCCCCTCGCTCAGACAGTGTGTGTACTCTGAGTGCTCCTCGCTCAGAGACTGTGTGTACTCAGAGCGGCCCTCGCACGGAGACTGTGTACACTCAGAGCGGCCCTCGCTCAGAGACTCTGTGTACTCTGCCCCTCGCTCAGACTGTGTGTACTCTACCCCTCGCTCAGACTGTGTGTACTCTGACTGCCCTCGCTCAGACTCTGTGTACTCTACCCCTCGCTCAGACTGTGTGTACTCTGACTGCCCCTCGCTCAGACTCTGTGTACTCTGCCCCTCGCTCAGACTGTGTGTACTTTGACGGCCCCTCGCTCAGACTGTGTGTACTCTGCCCCTCGCTCAGACTGTGTGTACTCTGCCCCTCGCTCAGACTGTGTGTGCTCTGACTGCCCCTCGCTCGGACTGTGTGTACTCTGACTGCCCCTCGCTCAGACTGTGTGTACTCTGATTGCCCCTCGCTTAGACACTGTGTGTACTCTTCCCCTCGCTCAGACACTGTGTGTACTCTGACTGCCCCTTGCTCAGAGACTGTGTGTACTCTGAGTGCATCTAGCTCAGAGACTGTGTGTACTCTGCCCCTCGCTCAGAGACTGTGTGTACTCTGACTGCCCCTCGCTCAGAGACTTTGTGTACTCTGACTGCCCCTCGCTCAGAGACTGTGTGTACTCCGCCTGCCCCTCGCTCAGAGACTCTGTGTACTTTGAGTGCCCCTCGCTCAGAAACTGTGTGTACTCCGACTGTCCCTCGCTCAGACACTGTGTGTACTCTGACTGGCCCTCTCTAAGAGACTGTGTGTACTCTGACTGGCCCTCGATCAGAGACTGTGTGTACTCTGTCTGTCCCTCGCTCAGAGACTGTGTGTACTCTGACTGCCCTTCGCTCAGAGACTGTGTGCACTCTTACTGCCCCTCACTGAGAGACTGTGTGTACTCTGCCCTCGCTCAGACAGTGTGTGTACTCTGAGTGCCCCTCGCTCAGAGACTGTGTGTACTCAGAGCGGCCCTCGCTAAGAGATTGTGTGTACTCAGAGCGGCCCTCGCTCAGAGACTGTGTGTACTCAGAGCGGCTCTCGCTCAGAGACTGTGTGTACTCAGAGCGGCTCTCGCTCAGAGACTGTGTACTCAGAGCGGCCCTCGCTAAGAGTCTGTGTGTACTCAGAGTGGCCCTCGGTAAGAGACTGTGTGTACTCAGAGCGGCCCTCGCTAAGAGACTGTGTGTACTCAGAGCGGCCCTCGCTGAGAGATTGTGTGTACTCAGAGCGGCCCTCGCTCAGAGACTGTGTGTACTCAGAGCGGCCCTAGCTCAGAGACTGTGTGTACTCAGAGCGGCCTTCGCTAAGAGACTGTGTGTACTCAGAGCGGCCCTCGCTAAGAGTCTGTGTGTACTCAGAGCGGCCCTCGCTAAGAGTCTGTGTGTACTCAGAGCGGCCCTCGCTAAGACTCTGTGTGTACTCAGAGCGGCCCTCGCTAAGACTCTGTGTGTACTCAGCGCGGCCCTCGCTAAGAGACTGTGTGTACTCAGAGCGGCCTTCGCTAAGAGACTGTGTGTACTCAGAGCGGCCCTCGCTAAGAGACTGTGTGTACTCAGAGCGGCCCTCGCTAAGAGATTGTGTCTACTCAGAGCGGCCCTCGCTAAGAGACTGTGTGTACTCAGCGCGGCCTTCGCTAAGAGACTGTGTGTACTCAGCGCGGCCTTCGCTAAGAGACTGTGTGTACTCAGAGCGGCCCTCGCTAAGAGACTGTGTGTACTCAGAGCGGCCCTCGCTCAGAGATTGTGTGTACTCAGAGTGGCCCTCGCTAAGAGACTGTGTGTACTCAGCGCGGCCTTCGCTAAGAGACTGTGTGTGTACTCAGCGCGGCCTTCGCTAAGAGACTGTGTGTACTCAGCGCGGCCTTCGCTAAGAGACTGTGTGTACTCAGAGCGGCCCTCGCTAAGAGATTGTGTCTACTCAGAGCGGCCCTCGCTCAGAGATTGTGTGTACTCAGAGTGGCCCTCGCTCAGAGACTGTGTACACTCAGAGCGGCCCTCGCTCAGAGACTGTGTGTACTCAGAGCGGCCCTAGCTCAGAGACTGTGTGTACTCAGAGCGGCCCTCGCTAAGAGACTGTGTGTACTCAGAGCGGCCCTCGCTCAGAGACTGTGTGTACTCAGAGCGGCCCTAGCTCAGAGACTGTGTGTACTCAGAGCGGCCCTAGCTCAGAGACTGTGTGTACTCAGAGCGGCCCTAGCTCAGAGACTGTGTGTACTCAGAGCGGCCCTCGCTAAGAGACTGTGTGTACTCAGAGCGGCCCTCGCTAAGAGACTGTGTGTACTCAGAGCGGCCCTCGCTAAGAGATTGTGTGTACTCAGAGCGGCCCTCGCTAAGAGATTGTGTGTACTTAGAGCGGCCCTCGCTAAGAGACTGTGTGTACTCACTCTCTTTGGCACCTTCAAGAAAAAAGCCTTGAGGGAGGTAAAGGAATCTTGAACCAGTGAATTGTAACTTCACTCAGTTTCCTGGAAACGAAGCTGAGAGACTTGAGGGCGATGAGAACATCGTCACTCAGCGCTGGACTGACAGCTGTAGCTGCCGAGGTTATGTTCCAGCTTAGCTGGACTTAACTTTTCTTGGACACTTACATCTCTTCGGATGTGGTCTCCACAGGTCCTGTTTGTTGCTCCCACTGATGAGGATTTATTCCAAACTTGCTCAACGTTCATTTAGTTATTTTTCTTTATAAATTAGATGCGGAGTGAGGAATACTTTGTGTGTAAACATGCCATCAGCTGGGAAAATAATTGACTCAGCTGGGAAAATAATTGACTCAGCTGGGAAAATAATTGACTCAGCTGGGAAAATAATTGACTCAGCTGGGAAAATAATTGACTCAGCTGGGAAAATAATTGACTCAGCTGGGAAAAAAGTGATCTCAAGTTGCTTTCAATAACATTAGATGTTTCTTTATTCCATTTACAAGTTCACTTTATTGAAAAAAAATGTACGTAAATTATAAATAATAAAGCAAAATATGAGATTAAGTTCAAGAATGTTGTTAATTGTTTGGCTTCAAATTTTCGCATTAAACTAAAACCCGAAAAAAATATTGACTAACTTATTACTGATCCAGGACTAAATGGAAGAGTTTTTCTCTGACTTATTACAGTTGATGCTGAGGTGAGGCAGCACAGATTGTTCCCACTACCTCGTAAATACCCGACTGATTCAGTGATTGTTCCCACTACCTTGTAAATACCCGACTGATTCAGTGATTGTTCCCACTACCTCGTAAATAGTCGACTGATTCAGTGATTGTTCCCACTATCTCGTAAATACCCGACTGATTCAGTGATTGTTCCCACTACCTCGTAAATAGTCGACTGATTCAGTGATTTTTCCCCACTACCTCGTAAATACCCGACTGATTCAGTGATTGTTCCCACTACCTCGTAAATAGTCGACTGATTCAGTGTTTGGGTTCCCACTATCTCGAAAATTTAACCGACTGATTAAAGTGATTGTTCTCATCCCTCGAAAATACCCGACTGATTCATTTGATTGTTCCCACTACCTCGTAAAAAACCGACTGATTCAGTGATTGTTCCCACTACCTCGAAAATAACCGACTGATTCAGTGATTGTTCAACTACCTCGTAAATACCCGACTGATTCAGTGATTGTTCCCACTACCTGTAAATACCCGACTGATTCATGATTGTTCCCACTACCTCGTAAATCCCCGACTGATTCAGTGATTGTTCCCACTACCTCTAAATACCCGACTGATTCAGTGATTGTTCCCACTACCTCGTAAATACCTGACTGATTCAGTGATTGTTCCCACTACCCCGTAAATACCCGACTGATTCAGTGATTGTTCCCACTACCTCGTAAATACCCGACTGATTCAGTGATTGTTCCCACTACCTCGTAAATACCTCACTGATTCAGTGATTTTTCCCACTACCCCGGGTAAATACCCAAACTGATTCAGTGATTGTTCCCACTCCCACCCGTAAATACCCGACTGATTCAGTGATTGTTCCCACTACCTCGTAAATACCTCACTGATTCAGTGATTGTTCCCACTACCTCGTAAATACCCCACTGATTCAGTGATTGTTTCCACTACCTCGTAAATACCCCACTGATTCAGTGATTGTTCCCACTACCTCGTAAATACACCACTGATTCAGTGATTGTTCCCACTACCTCGTAAATACCCGACTGATTCAGTGATTGTTCCCACTACCTCGTAAATACCTGACAGATTCAGTTGTTGTTCCCACTACCTCGTAAATACCCGACTGACACAGTGATTGTTCCCACTACCTCGTAAATACACGACTGATTCAGTGATTGTTCCCACTACCTCGTAAATACACGACTGATTCAGTGATTGTTCCCACTACCTCGTAAATACACGACTGATTCAGTTATTGTTCCCACTACCTCGTAAATACCCGACTGACACAGTGATTGTTCCCACTACCTCGTAAATACCTGACTGATTCAGTTATTGTTCCCACTACCTCGTAAATACCTGACTGATTCAGTTATTGTTCCCACTACCTCGTAAATACCCGACTGACATAGTGATTGTTCCCACTACCTCGTAAATATACGACTGATTCAGTTATTGTTCCCATTACCTCGTAAATACACGACTGATTCAGTAATTGTTCCCACTACCTCGTACATACCCGACTGATTCAGTAATTGTTCCCACTACCTCGTAAATACCCGACTGACACAGTGATTGTTCCCACTACCTCGTAAATACCCGACTGATTCAGTGATTGTTCCCACTACCTCGTAAATACCCGACTGATTCAGTGATTGTTCCCACTACCTCGTAAATACCCGACTGATTCAGTGATTGTTCCCACTACCACGTAAATGCACCACTGATTCAGTGATTGTTCCCACTACCTCGTAAATACACGACTAATTCAGTGATTGTTCCCATTACCTCGTAAATACCCGACTGACACAGTGATTGTTCCCCACTACCTCGAAATACCCGACTGATTCAGTAAATTGTTCCCACTATCTCGTAAATACCCGACTGATTCAGTGATTGTTTCCACTACCTCGTAAATACCCGACTGATTCAGTGATTGTTCCCACTACCTCGTAAATACCCGACTGATTCAGTGATTTTTCCCCACACCTCGTAAATACCCGACTGATTCAGTGATTTGTTCCCACTACCTCGAAATACCCGACTGTTTCAGTGAGTGTTCCCTCTACCTCGTAAATACCCAAACGGGATTCAGTGATTTTTCCCCACTACCTCTTTAAATACCTGACAGATTCAGTTGTTGTTCCCACTCCCCTCGTAAATACCCGACTGCCCACAGTGATTGTTCCCACTACCTCGTAAAACACGACTGATTCAGTGATTGTTCCCACTACCTCGTAAATACACGACTGATTCAGTGATTGTTCCCACTACCTCGTAAATACCCGACTGTTTCAGTGATTGTTCTCACTACCTCGTAAATTTACCCGACTGATTCAGTGATTTTTTCCCACTACCTCGTAAATACCCGACTGATTCAGTGATTGTTCCCACTACCTCGTAAATAACCGACTGATTCAGTGATTGTTCCCACTACCTCGTAAATACCCCACTGATTCAGTGATTGTTCCCACTACCTCGTAAATACACCACTGATTCAGTGATTGTTCCCACTACCTCGTAAATACACCACTGATTCAGTGATTGTTCCCACTACCTCGTAAATACCCCACTGATTCAGTGATTGTTCCCACTACCTCGTAAATACCCCACTGATTCAGTGATTGTTCCCACTACCTCGTAAATACCCCACTGATTCAGTGATTGTTCCCATACCTCGTAAATCCCCCACTGATTCAGTGTTTGGGTTCCCACTACCTCGTAAATACGCCAACTGTTTCGTGATTGTTCCCACTACCTCGTAAATACCCGACTGACTCAGTGATTGTTCCCACTACCTTTCGTAAATACCCGACTGATTCAGTGATTGTTCCCACTACCTCGTAAATACCCCACTGATTCAGTGATTGTTCCCACTACCTCGTAAATACCCGACTGATTCAGTGATTGTTCCCACTACCTCGAAAATTTACCCGACTGATTCAGTGATTGTTCCCACTACCTCGTAAATACCCCACTGATTCAGTGATTGTTCCCACTACCCGTAAATACCCCACTGATTCAGTGATTGTTCCCACTACCTCGTAAATACGCCACTGATTCAGTGATTGTTCCCACTACCTCGTAAATACCCGACTGACTCAGTGATTGTTCCCACTACCTCGTAAATACCCGACTGACTCAGTGATTGTTCCCACTACCTCGTAAATACCCGACTGATTCAGTGATTGTTCCCTCCCTCGTAAATACCCCTGACACAGTGATTGTTCCCACTACCCTCGTAAATACCCGACTGACACAGTGATTGTTCCCACTACCTCGAAAATTTACACCACTGATTCAGTGATTGTTCCCATTACCTCGTAAATCCCCGACTGATTCAGTGATTTTTTCCCACTACCTCGTAAATACCCGACTGATTCAGTGATTGTTCCCACTACCTCGTAAATCCCCGGGACTGATTCAGTGATTGTTCCCACTACCTCGTAAATCCCGACTGATTCAGTGATTGTTCCCACTACCTCGTAAATACCCGACTGATTCAGTGATTGTTCCCACAAACCTCGTAAATACCCGACTGATTCAGTGATTGTTCGCACTACCTCGTAAATACCAACTGATTCAGTGATTGTTCCCACTACCTCGTAAAAAACCCGACTGACTCAGTGATTGTTCCCAACTACCTCGTAAATACCCGACTGTTTTCAGTGATTGTTCCACTACCTCGTAAATACCCGACTGATTCAGTGATTGTTCCCACTACCTCGTAATACCCGACTAATTCAGTGATTGCTTCCCACTACTCGTAAATACCCCACTGAATTCAGTGATTGTTCCACATCTCAAAATACCCCACTGATTCAGTGATTTTTCCCCCACTACCTCGTAAGTACCCGACTGATTCATGATTGTTCCACTACCTCGTTAATACCCGACTGATTCAGTGATTGTTCCCACTACCTCGTAAAACCCACTGATTCAGTGATTGTTCACACTACCTCGTAAAAAACCCGACTGATTCAGTGATTGTTCCCACTACCTCGTAAATACCCGATGATTCAGTGATTGTTCCCACTACCTCGTAAATACCCACTGATTCAGTGATTGTTCCCACTACCTCGTAAATACCCGACTGATTCAGTGATTGTTCCCACTACCTCGAAAATACCCGACTGATTCAGTGACTGTTCCCACTACCTCGTAAATACCCGACTGATTCAGTGATTGTTCCACTACCTCGTAAATACCCGACTGATTCAGTGATTGTTCCCACTATCTCGTAAAATACCCGACTGATTCAGTGATTGTTCCCACTATCTCGTAAATACCGACTGATTCAGTGATTGTTCCACTACCTCGTAAATACCCGACTGATTCAGTGATTGTTCCCACTACCTCGTAAATACCCGACTGATTCAGTGATTGTTCCCACTATCTCGTAAATACCCGACTGATTCAGTGATTGTTCCCACTACCTCGTAAATAACCGACTGATTCAGTGATTGTTCCCACTATCTCGTAAATACCCGACTGATTCAGTGATTGTTCCACTACCTCGTAAATACCCGACTGATTCAGTGATTGTTCCACTACCTCGTAAATACCCGACTGATTCAGTGATTGTTCCCACTACCTCGTAAATACCCGACTGATTCAGGATTGTTCCCATACCTCGTAAATACCCGACTGATTCAGTGATTGTTCCCACTACCTCGTAAATACCCAAACTGATTCAGTGATTTTTCCCACTACCTCGTAAATACCCGACTGATTCAGTGATTTTTCCCCACTACCTCGTAAATCCCCCACTGATTCAGTGATTTTTCCCCACTATCTCGTAATACCCAACTGATTCAGTGATTGTTCCCACTACCTCGTAAATACCCAACGGATTCAGTGATTTTTCCCACTACCTCGTAAATACCCCACTGATTCAGTGATTTTTTCCCACTACCTCGTAAATACCCGACTGATTCAGTGATTGCTCCCACTACCTCGTAAATCCCCCACTGATTCAGTGATTGTCCCACTATCTCGTAAATACCCCCACTGATTCAGTGATTGTTCCCACTACCCTCGTAAATACCCACTAAATCAGTGATTTTCCCACTACCTCATAAATACCCGACTGATTCAGTGATTGTTCCCACTACCTCGTAAATACCCGACTGATTCAGTGATTGCTCCCACTACCTCGTAAATACCCCACTGATTCAGTGATTGTTCCCACTATCTCGTAAATACCCAACTGATTCAGTGATTGTTCCCACTATCTCGTAAATACCCCACTGATTCAGTGATTGTTCCCACTCCCTTTCGTAAATACCCGACTGATTCAGTGATTATTCCCACTACCTTGTAAATACCCCACTGATTCAGTGATTGTTCCCACTACCTCGTAAATACCCGACTGATTCAGTGATTGTTCCCACTACCTCGTAAATACCCGACTGATTCAGTGATTGTTCCCACTACCTTGTAAATACCCGACTGATTCAGTGATTGCTCCCACTACCTCGTAAATACCCCACTGATTCAGTGATTGTTCCCACTATCTCGTAAATACCCAGCTGATTCAGTGATTGTTCCCACTATCTCGTAAATACCCCACTGATTCAGTGATTGTTCCCACTACCTCGTAAATACCCGACGGGATTCAGTGATTGTTCCCACTACCTCGAAAAATACGCCACTGATTCAGTGATTGTTCCCACTACCTCGTAAATACCCGACTGATTCAGTGATTGTTCCCACTACCTCGTAAATACCCGACTGATTCAGTGATTGTTCCCACTATCTCGTAAATACCCGACTGATTCAGTGATTGTTCCCACTACCTCGAAAATACGCCACTGATTCAGTGATTGTTCCCACTACCTCGTAAATACCCGACTGATTCAGTGATTGTTCCCACTACCTCGTAAATACCCAAACTGATTCAGTGATTGTTCCCATACCTCGTAAATACCCCAATGATTCAGTGATTGTTCCCACTATCTCGTAAATACCTCACTGATTCAGTGATTGTTTCCACTACTTCGTAAATACCCGACTGATTCAGTGATTGTTTCCACTACTTCGTAAATACTCGACTGACACAGTAATTGTTCCCACTACCTCGTAAATACCCGACTGATTCAGTGATTGTTCCCACTACCTCGTAAATACCCGACTGACACAGTGATTGTTCCCACTACCTCGTAAATACCCGACTGATTCAGTGATTGTTTCCACTACTTCGTAAATACTCGACTGATTCAGTGATTGTTCCCATTACCTCGTAAATACCCGACTGACACAGTGATTGTTCCCACTACCTCGTATATACCCGACTGATAACATGTATCCACCCACTTGACACACTTGTATGATGCTGTTTCAGCTAACTAGATGTATCACGGTCGCTGCGCACTCACAGAAAAAAACTTTAGAACTAAAAGTTTAAACCCGTGCAGAAGAAGCATTCTCTATTTACCTGGGTTTCCCCCGGGAAAAGTTCCGGGGGTCAACGCCCCCCGGCCCGGCGTGACCGGGCCCCCTCTAAAAAATTTTGCATTTATAACCTAAATAAACAAAATTTTGCAAAAAATCTTATTGGTGATGAATCATTTTATTGATTTAGAAAAACATGGGAAAACTTCTTAGCAAAACTTAAAGCACGGAATTGGGGGGGGGGGGTTTAAACACTACTCCCTCATGATTATTTTCATGGGACTTAAGTGTATTCTCAAGGGAAAGGGAATCAGCAAGACATCCTTTTGGGGGAAAGGGTTTTCCCAAAGGGAAAGCGTGTTTGGGGAATTTCATGGAATGTCACTTAAACGACCTTCTTCATCTCATCCAGAATCACATGCATATGCAGAGACGACACTGACTTTCACTTATCCGGGTCCAGCTGCTCTAAGCTACATCATACCAGCTAAGAGCTATATCACTTGGGGAAATAGATGGCAAAAAAACATTTGCACCTGAGAAAACGAAAATGATGATCGTTTTGGGCACCATGATGGAATGCTGGTGCGTATAAGGATGAATGGGGGGGTTTTGGCACCGGGGAGAAAAGTTGATATCCTTGGGGTGAAATCTACCCCAAAAACTAAGCAAGAAAGCCATGTTTTTAAAACTTGCAAACAAGGGCACCCCGGAACTTACAGCACTTCGCCGTATCCCCATCTTTTTGACAGTAGGGTTGCAAACCGTACGAGGCCGAGTAGCCACACCTTGAGTATGTCCCCACTTTTTTGGGTTTTTGGGGGCCCCCCCCTCTCATCTCGACTGCTGACAGAGTAGAGAAAGAGCAAGACATCTCATCTCTCGCCTGGCCCATCCTGGATAATCTGTATTTCAGCAGAGCCTTCACACGGGAGGGATGTGATCGCCTTACTTTTATTACAAGCCAAATATTGTAAAAGAAACCACACTTTGGACCCACTTCGAGGACAGGCCTTTTTGAAACAAGCTTTTATGCCAAAAGACGGGCAGAAAGCAAAAACTTACTCTGGCTGTCCCCTTTCCAGAACATAAACCTCTGAGATCATACATACCCAGATGACTCGGTAGGGAAACTTCGTACCATAAGATGTAAACGAGATAATGTCTTGATCAAATAAATGTGGGCCCCCAGATGGGTCCAAACTTCATCCCGTTTCCCCCTTGTATGTCTTTAAAAAAAATGCTTCAAAAGAGCTGTAGGGAACAGTTCTTTGCTTTCCCCAAAAAAGTTAGGAACCTTAAATTGTAAAAGCTTTTTCAATAAAGCTAAGGGATCCTTTAAACCCGTAAATACTTGTCAATAAAGCTAGGGATCCTTAACCTGTAAAAACTTTTCAAAAAGCTAGGGTCCTTAACCGTAAATAGCTTGTCAATAAAGCTAGGGTCCTTAACCCGTAAAAGCTTGTCAAAAAAGCTAGGGTCTTAACCTGTAAATGCTTTTCAAAAAAGCTAGGGGTCCTTAACCTGTAAATCCTTTCAAAAAAGCTAGGGAAACCCCCAACCTGTAAAAGCTTTTCATAAAGCTAGGAATCCTTAACCTGTAAATAGCTTTCAAAAATAGGGTCCTTAACCCGTAAATAGTTGTCAAAAAGCTAGAAACCTTAAACCCTTTAAATAGCTAGTCAATAAAATAAAGGGTCCTTTAAACCGTAAATACTGTCAATAAATAGGGATCCTTAACCTTAAATAGTTGTCAATAAAGCTAGGAATCCTTAACCTGTAAAAAAGCTTGTCAAAAAGCTAGAACCCCAAACCCGTAAATAGTTGTCAATAAAGCTAGGGAAACCTTACCTGTAAATCTTGTCATTAAAACTAAATCCTTTAACTGTAAATGCTTGTCAATAAAGCTAGGAATCCCTTTAACCCGTAAAAGTTTTCAAAAAACTAGGAATCCTTAAACCCGTAAATAGCTTGTCAATAAAACTAGGAAACCTTAACCTGTAAATAGCTTGTCAATAAACTAGGAATCCCTTTAACGTAAAAGCTTTTCAAAAAGCTAGGGAAACCCTTTAAACCCGAAACTTGTCAATAAGCTAGGGAAACCTTAAAACCGTAAATACTTGTCAATAAAGCAGGAATCCTTAACCTGTAAATCTTGTCAATAAAGCTAGGATCCTTAACCGAAAAAAGTTGTCAATAAAGCTAGGAAACCTTAAAACCCGTAAAAAAGTTTTTTTATTTAAAACTAGGAATCCTTAACCTGTAAATACTTTTCAATAAAGCTAGGGAAACCTTAACCCGTAAATAGTTGTCAATAAAGCTAGGAAAACCTTAAAACCCGTAAATAGCTTTCAATAAAGTTAGGATCCCCAACCCGAAATAGCTTGTCAATAAAAAGGGAAACCTTTAACCCGTAAATAGTTGTAATAAAACAGGAATCCTTAAATGTAAATAGCTTGTCAATAAAACTAGGAATCCTTAACCCGTAAATACTTGTCAATAAAAATTAGGAAACCTTAACCTGTAAATAAACTTTTTCAAAAAAGCAAGGGAACCTTAACCTGTAAATAGCTTGTCAAAAAAGTTAGGAACCTTAAAACCCGTAAATAGCTTGTCAAAAAAGCTAGGGGTCCTTAACCTGTCAAAACCCCACGTTAAAAAAAAAAAAGGTCATATTTACTTGTAACATGGGGAAAAATTCAACATCATCTAAGGTAAAAAGCTACTTCCCTTGGGTCAAAAGACCTCGACAACACAAATCAACATACCTGGAGTTTACCCCGGGGGAGATCCGGGGGTCAGCGACCCCCCGGGGAACAGTCGCATTGAACATGAGGGCCCCCCACTTATTGATGGTCTCTAACGGCTAGGACACCCCCGCTTTTCATTGGGGATGTTGCATCGTCTGCCAAGTCTTTTTCTTTTGTAGTGAGTGATTTTGTGTGAATTCGGTACAGTCCCTCTAGGATTTTCCCCCGGTTTATAATTATGTACTCCCCGCCTGCTTTCCCGGGATACAGGGTTAGGGACCTAAGCGCTCCAGAACTGAGTGTTTTATCTCCGTTATGCGCGCCCTGGGTTCTCTGTACATTTTCTAGGTCAGCAATTTTTACCTGCCTTTAAAATGCTGTTAGTGTGCAGCAATATTTCCCGCCTAATAGAACGCGACCTGAAAATGTCATCATGGGGTTGGCATCCCCCAGTTTTTTAAATTCCATTATCCTCCTGTCACTTTTTTTTTGCAGATGCATTTAACAATGTTTGGTCCCTTGAAAGGGGAGATCCTCCGACATGATCACCCCAGGGCTTTAACGTTTGGTTTTTTTGCTTATTTTTTGGGAAAGGGAATTTGTTTTGTACTCTGAGAAATTTTAATTTTCCCCGTGTTTGCCATTCTGAGTAATTGAAATTTCTCATCATTGAAAATTCATATTTTTTTTTGCAGCCCCCCGAAAGATTTTTTTGATGTCCGCCTGGAGCCCTTTCGTGTCTGCAATGGGGAAAACACTGGCTGCAGATTGGGTGTCTCTGCAAAGGAAGACAGGGGTGTGGGTGACATCCTTTTCTGTGCCGATATGAGGATAAGAAACAAGATGGGAGCGAGACTGTGCCTTTTGGAACAGAGCTTTCACCGTAGCCCCCTCAGACTTTTCTCTGTTGATTTCTACCTTTGTGTTCTGTTTGTGACGAAATTAAGATCCTAAAAAATTTTTCCCGTTATTCCTTTAGCACGCTTTTTTTCCTATTACGCCATGTTCACACTTGTCGAGGTTTTGCAAAGTCTGATTATTACTCTGCATTCTTTTTTTTTTTTGTGCATCTAGGACCTTGTTGTGGTGATCCAGTAGTTAACAGACAGGAGCGACCCCTCTAAACCCAGTTTCCCTGGGTTATTAATTGCTTCTTTAAACCCCTTTTAAAAATTTTATTATATGGGTGTTAGTGTATCGGGGCTGTAGTTTTTTGCTTCGCTTTTTGCCCCTTTGTGGAGTGGGGGATGTCTGTTGTTTTTAGTAAAGGTGGGACGACCCCCGTTCCATGTCCCCTCTCCCTAGGGTTTAAAAGCTCGGGGATAGGGGGTTTTGCAGTTTTTGATGAACACGGAATTCCAGATCTGGCCCTGGGGCAGAGTGCATGGACATGTCATTTATCGCCTGTTCGAAGTCATTTGGAGTCAGGATAATATCCGATAGGCTTGTGTTAACCAAATTATGTGGCTTTCTCATAAAAAATTCATTTTGATCTTCGACTCTCAGTCTGGTTAGCGGCTTGCTAAAAACTGAGTCATATTGGGACTTGAGTAGCTCATTCATTTCCTTGTTGTCATCTGTGTAGGACCCATCTTGTTTAAGTAGGGGCCCAATACTGGAAGTTGTTCTCGACTTTGATTTGTCATTGGAAAAGAAATACTTTGGGTTTCTTTCGATATTATTTATGGCTTTTAGTTCTTCCCGCGATTCCTGACTCCTATATGATTCCTGTAGCTTAAGTTCGATGTTTGCTATTTCTCTGACCAATGACTCCCTATGCATTTCAGATATATTGACCTCTTTTAGCCGCTCTGTTATTCTTTTCCGTCGCCTGTAAAGGGAGCGCCTGTCTCTTTCTATTTTACATCTACTCCTTTTTCTTAGAGGAATAAGCCTTGTGCATACATCGAGTGCCACCGAGTTAATCTTTTCTAGGCATAAGTTGGGGTCTGTGTTGCTTAGTATATCTTCCCAGCTTATATCAGTTAGGATTTGGTTTACTTGGTCCCACTTTATGTTTTTGTTATTGAAGTTGAATTTGGTGAATGCTCCCTCGTGACTAGTCTCATTATGTCGGTATGGGGCTCCACGCATACATGACTGAACCTCAATTATGTTGTGATCTGAGTATATTGTTTTTGATATGGTGACATTTTGCATCAGATCATAATTGTTAGTGAAGATGAGGTCTAGTGTATTCTCCAGTCTAGCAGGCTCTATTATTTGCTGGTTTAAGTTGAATTTTGTGCAGAGATTTAAAAGCTCGTGTGAGTGTGAGTTTTCATCAGAGCTGCCTCCTGGTGTTATTACTGCAACAATATTATTTGCTATATTCCTCCATTTTAGGTGCCTTAAGTTGAAATCCCCCAGGAGCAAGATGTTGGGTGCAGGAGCTGGAAGATTTTCCAGACAGTGGTCAATTTTTAACAGCTGTTCCTGGAATTGCTGGGATGTTGCATCCGGAGGCTTTTAGACTATAACAATGACTAAGTTTTGGTTCTCGATCTTTACTGCTAAAACTTCCACTACATCATTTGAAGCATTAAGCAGTTCTGTGCAAACAAGTGACTGCGATGTGAAGGCTTACTCAGCCCTGTAACAACTTCAGTCAGTATTACTAAGGTTGGCTCCTCCTCAGGAAAATTAATGCATAGAAAAAGAATAAAAACTGACAAACATAAACACTTTATTATTTAGAAGATATAATATATAAAACACTTAAATATGAAATATTAATCCTACATTAAAGAAAATGAAAAAATGAAAAATATAAATGATATCTGAATTCAACGCTAATATATATAGGGGTGTCTGGTGTTGGTGACAACCCACCGGCTCGTTCTTATAGCCGTAAATAATCTATCCAGATGACAGGAAATCAGGTTCTTTACCGCTGCAATGATGAGGGGTTACGTCCTGATTCTTCATAAATGTGCACAGGCAAGTAGATAAAACATGGGACGTCTCAGGACGTTAGTCCGTCTCCTTCAATTCTACTCGTTGGTTGGCAAGTGACCCATTCTATCATTCCAAGCTGGAAAGAGAGACAGGTTACCCACTGCTTAAGAAATCACTCTCCATGATAAGTACATTACCTAAAAGACGTGGTGATTATTAAGACATTTAACATAAAGCAAGACTGAAAGGACTAAGTTTATTATTGGTCAAAAGTGAAGTTTTCAACCAATAAGTCCACTAGAATATGAGCAGGCATGTACTTACAGTAGTGCTCGGAGCTGTGAGTCTAGTGATTACTGTTTGGCCGGAGCCCCACACGTCACCTTTCGGGGGGGGGAGAGGGAGGGGAAGGGATAGCGGGAGCTAGACTGACCCTACCTTAACAAGTAGCCGGCAATCAAACTATTGTTATTATATACTCCCTCACTACTCCTATCTATTGAACTTTTCCCTCAAATGCGATGTATAGGCCAACCTCCCCCCCCGCTCCCTTTTTCCTGTTCACTCCGTCGCATCTGTATAGGTTGTAACCTGGGATCCATATTTTGTTGTCCAAGTGATCCTTTATGTGGGTCTCAGTGAAAGCCGCGAACATTGCATTTGCCTCTGCAAGCAGTCCACGGATGAAACATATTTTGTTGTTCGTTGCTGGCTTTAGACCCTGTATATTTGCAAAGAAGAATGTCATCGGACTGGTGGCACTGGGGGAGACTTTTTTTCCGGCACTAGTATCAGTATCTGTTGTATTGGAGAGGAGGCCATCGACTGTGGTTCCACTCCAGGAATGACTGGATTTGGTGTACGATTTCTGCCATTTCCTGCCAGTTTTTTTTCCTTCCTGGCACTAAAAAACCTCTCCCTCTTGAGTGGCTGTGGCTACCCAGGTTTTCCCATGGCCTGGATGTTGCTCATCTTTTTGTCCCCTTTAGATGGTATGCCTGGCAATTTAAGTTATAGCACAGTCTTTCCTGTACTGAAGAGGGGCATTTTTCAGGGTGAAAAAGCTTACAGGAAGGGAGTTTGCATTTTCCTGTTGTCATATGGGCATGGCATTTTCTAGGGTGGTCAAAGTTGCACGTCCCATCTGTTTTCCTGATTTCCCATGACTGCAGATACCAAGTGCATAGTATGTGCACTTAGTAGGGAAACACTAATTAATAATTTGAGGTTAATGAGGGTTTGGGGGAAAGTGATCACAAATCATAAATTTTTAATTACAGGGAAATTTCCCCTAATAATGGCAATCAAGTCCCCGCCCTGACTTTCGTTTGGCTGATTTCATAGGACTGAAAAAATTACTTAGGTGGGTAAACTGGAATGACCTGCAAAGGGTAGGTGGTGGTGGGTTCCCGAAAATAGCTTCCGGGCATATTTTCTAGTTTGCCAGTCAAATTATTTCCAAATGGGGAAATCAGATCAAACAAAAATGACCCAAAATGGATAACAATAGATTAAAATATCTGATTGGTCAAAAGAGAGGCATAATAGGAAATCAAAAGAGGAGGGGGGAAATTTGAAAAAATCGATATATTCAGTTAAAGAAAATAAAAAGGAATTAAAAAGAAAAAAGAATTATGGGGTTTAAAGTTGCAGAGAATGAAGACTAACCCAAAAGGATTCTTTCGGGATACAGAAAAAGATCGGGGACAAGATAGGCCCACTCAAAAGTTCCCGGGTCAGCTCACGGGGAAGTGAAAAGGAAATTTGTAAATTTTTAACACATACTTCCTCTCAGTTTTTTACACAGGAGGATACCAGCGATTTTCCCAGTAATGATAAATTATGTAAAACGGGCGATAATAAACTGTGTATATTAGGGCACAAGTGACAGGTCCTTGGGAAAATAGATAAATTTAAAAAACCTAACAAATCCCCGGGCCCGATGAACTGTATAAAGGGTTCTAAAGGAATGAAAAAGGACTTAGCACACCTTTGGCTAAACTTTTCAACATATCACTACAAACTGGCATGGTGCCAGATAAATGGAAAAAAGAAATGTGATACCCTTTTTCAAAAGGTGACAGGGCCTTAGCTTTTGAAAAAACCCAATAAGCTAACCTCCATTGGGAAAAAATTTTGGAATCAATAATTGCCGAGGGAGTTCGTACCCCCTTTAAAAGCTAAATTAAACAAAAGAATTCAGCATGGTTTTACAAAGGGGGGTTTCCTGCCTTTAAAAAATTTATTACTTTTTTTTTCCAAGGGATTTGAGGAGGAGTCATGGTAAAGAATAGATAAATTTTGTATATGGATTTAGTAAGGGTTTTTACAGGGGCCCCCACAAAACTATTTAGGAAAATTAAAGCACATGGAATAGGAGGAGAAATTTTTCCTGGATAGGCAGGTTGACAAAAAGGGAGCAGAGAGTTTGCATAAATGGGGGGGAAAAAACGAGTGGGGAAGTTCAGGCGGGGTTCCACAGGGGGCAGTGTTGGGCCCCCCCCGCTGTTCACAAATTTCATAAACGACATAGATGAGGCATAAAGAGCGACATCGGCAAGTTTCCCATGACACCAAAATAGGCCGCGAATTCATTCTGACAGGACATTTAGCACCCAGGAAGATTTGAATAGACTGATGCGTGGTCGGAAAGTGGCAGATCATTTTAAATTTGACAAAGCAAAGTTTAAATGTTGGACAGGACAATAAATGCCCCTATAAAATAAATAATGTAATCTTTAAAATTACGGGTTGCGAAAAAGATTTTGGAGTTCTGGTTGCATAATCAAACCAAGACAACATGATAAGTGTTCGCAAAAAAGCTAATAAATCCTTGGGTTCATATCAAAAGCATAAATAAAAGGAGTTCGGTTGTTCTTCAACTCTATACATCCTTGGTTAGGCCCATTTAGATTAGTGCACAGTTTTTTTGGGCACCTTATTACAGAATGGATATAAATTCTCGGAAAATGTACAAAGGAGGATGACAAAGTTGATCCCATGTATCAGAAACCTTCCCTATGAGGATAGACTAAGGGCCCTGAATCTGCACTCTCTAGAAAGACGTAGAATTAGGGGGGATATGATTGAGGTGTATAAATGGAAGACAGGAATAAATTAAAGGGGATGTAAATAGTGTGCTGAAAATATCTAGCTAGACAGGACTCGCAGCAATGGTTTTAAGTTGGAAAAATTCAGATTCAGGAAGGATATAGGAAAGTACTGGTTTGGTAATAGAGTTGTGGATGAGTGGAAACAAACTCCCAAGTACCGTTATAGAGGCCAGAACGTTGTGTAGCTTTAAAAATAGGTTGGATAAATACATGAGTGGATGTGGGTGGGTGTGAGTTAGACCTGATAGCTTGTGCTACCAGGTCGGTTGCCGTGTTCCTCCCTTAAGTCAATGTGACCTGACCTGACTAGGTTGGGTGCATTGGCTTAAGCCGGTAGGAGACTTGGACCTGCCTCGCATGGGCCAGTAGGCTTTCTGCAGTGTTCCTTCGTTCTTATGTTCTTATGTTCTTATATAAAATTATATTATATCCTTTCGAGATTAAAAGTGGCAAAACAGTGCCTGCACTCTGAGTAAACAACATGGTGCCTGCACTCTGAGTAAACAACATGGTGCCTGCACTCTGAGTAAACAACATGGTGCCTGCACTCTGAGTAAACAACATGGTGCCTGCACTCTGAGTAAACAACATGGTGCCGGCACTCTGAGTAAACAACATGGTGCCTGCACTCTGAGTAAACAACATGGTGCCGGCACTCTGAGTAAACAACATGGTGCCTGCACTCTGAGTAAACAACATGGTGCCGGCACTCTGAGTAAACAACATGGTGCCTGCACTCTGAGTAAAACAACATGGTGCCGGCACTCTGAGTAAAAAAACATGGTGCCGGCACTCTGAGTAAACAACATGGTGCCTGCACTCTGAGTAAACAACATGGTGCCTGCACTCTGAGTAAACAACATGGTGCCGGCACTCTGAGTAAACAACATGGTGCCTGCACTCTGAGTAAACAACATGGTGCCTGCACTCTGAGTAAACAACATGGTGCCTGCACTCTGAGTAAACAACATGGTGCCTGCACTCTGAGTAAACAACATGGTGCCTGCACTCTGAGTAAACAACATGGTGCCGGCACTCTGAGTAAACAACATGGTGCCGGCACTCTGAGTAAACAACATGGTGCCTGCACTCTGAGTAAAACAACATGGTGCCTGCACTCTGAGTAAACAACATGGTGCCGGCACACTGAGTAAACAACATGGTGCCTGCACTCTGAGTAAACAACATGGTGCCTGCACTCTGAGTAAACAACATGGTGCCTGCACTCTGAGTAAACAACATGGTGCCTGCACTCTGAGTAAACAACATGGTGCCTGCACTCTAAGTAAACAACATGGTGCCTGCACTCTGAGTAAACAACATGGTGCCTGCACTCTGAGTAAAACAACATGGTGCCTGCACTCTGAGTAAACAACATGGTGCCTGCACTCTGAGTAAACAACATGGTGCCGGCACTCTGAGTAAACAACATGGTGCCGGCACTCTGAGTAAACAACATGGTGCCTGCACTCTGAGTAAACAACATGGTGCCTGCACTCTGAGTAAAACAACATGGTGCCTGCACTCTGAGTAAACAACATGGTGCCTGCATGCTGAGTAAACAACTGGTGCCTGCACTCTGAGTAAACAACATGGTGCCTGCACTCTGAGTAAACAACATGGTGCCTGCACTCTGAGTAAACAACATGGTGCCTGCACTCTGAGTAAACAACATGGTGCCTGCACTCTGAGTAAACAACATGGTGACGGCACTCTGAGTAAACAACATGGTGCCGGCACTCTGAGTTAACAACATGGTGCCGGCACTCTGAGTAAACAACATGGTGCCGGCACTCTGAGTAAACAACATGGTGCCGGCACTCTGAGTAAACAACATGGTGCCTGCACTCTGAGTAAACAACATGGTGCCTGCACTCTGAGTAAACAACATGGTGCTGCACTCTGAGTAAACAACATGGTGCCTGCACTCTGAGTAAACAACATGGTGCCTGCACTCTGAGTAAACAACATGGTGCCTGCACTCTGAGTAAACATACATGGTGCCGGCACTCTGAGTAAACAAACTGGTGCTGGCACTCTGAGTTAACAACATGGTGCCGGCACTCTCAGTAAACAAACATGGTGCCTGCACTCTGAGTAAACAACATGGTGCCGGCACTCTGAGTAAACAACATGGTGCCTGCACTCTGAGTAAACAACATGGTGCCTGCACTCTGAGTAAACAACATGGTGCCTGCCTCTGAGTAAACAACATGGTGCCTGCACTCTGAGTAAAGAACATGGTGCCTGCACTCTGAGTAAACAACATGGTGCCTGCACTCTGAGTAAACAACATGGTGCCGGCACTCTGAGTAAACAACATGGTGCCGGCACTCTGAGTTAACAACATGGTGCCGGCACTCTCAGTAAACAACATGGTGCCTGCACTCTGAGTAAACAACATGGTGCCGGCACTCTGAGTAAACAACATGGTGCCTGCACTTTGAGTAAACAACATGGTGCCTGCACTCTGAGTAAACAACATGGTGCCTTCACTCTGAGTAAACAACATGGTGCCTGCACTCTGAGTAAACAACATGGTGCCTGCACTTTGAGTAAACAACATGGTGCCTGCACTCTGAGTAAACAACATGGTGCCGGCACTCTGAGTAAACAACATGGTGCCGGCACTCTGAGTTAACAACATGGTGCCGGCACTCTGAGTAAACAACATGGTGCCGGCACTCTGAGTAAACAACATGGTGCCTGCACTCTGAGTAAACAACATGGTGCCGGCACTCTGAGTAAACAACATTGTGCCGGCACTCTGAGTTAACAACATGGTGCCGGCACTCTGAGTAAACAACATGGTGCCGGCACTCTGAGTAAACAACATGGTGCCGGCACTCTGAGTTAACAACATGGTGCCGGCACTCTGAGTAAACAACATGGTGCTGGCACTCTGAGTAAACAACATGGTACTGGCACTCTGAGTTAACAACATGGTGCCGGCACTCTGAGTAAACAACATGGTGCCGGCACTCTGAGTAAACAACATGGTGCCGGCACTCTGAGTTAACAACATGGTGCCGGCACTCTGAGTAAACAACATGGTGCCGGCACTCTGAGTAAACAACATGGTGCCAGCACTCTGAGTTAACAACATGGTGCCGGCACTCTGAGTAAACAACATCGTGCCGGCACTCTGAGTAAACAACATGGTGCCGGCACTCTGAGTTAACAAACATGGTGCGGCACTCTGAGTAAACAACATGGTGCCGGCACTCTGAGTAAACAACATGGTGCCGGCACTCTGAGTTAACAACATGGTGCCGGCACTCTGAGTTAACAACATGGTGCCAGCACTCTGAGTTAACAACATGGTGCCGGCACTCTGAGTTAGCAACATGGTGCCGGCACTCTGAGTTAACAACATGGTGCCAGCACTCTGAGTTAACAACATGGTGCCGGCACTCTGAGTTAACAACATGGTTGCCGGCACTCTGAGTTAACAACATGGTGCCGGCACTCTGAGTTAACAACATGGTGCAGCACTCTGAGTTAACAACATGGTGCCGGCACTCTGAGTTAGCAACATGGTGCCGGCACTCTGAGTTAACAACATGGTGCCGGCACTCTGAGTTAGCAACATGGTGCCGGCACTCTGAGTTAACAACAATGTGCCGGAACTCTAAGTTACCAACATAGTGCTTACACTCTGAGTTAACAACATAGTGCCTAAACTCTTAGTTAATAATATGGTGCCTGCAATTTGAGTTAACCACATGGTACCTACACTCTGAGTTAACAACAATGTGCCTACACTCTGAGTTAACAACATAGTGCCTACACTCTGAGTTAACAACATAGTGCCTACACTCTGAGTTAACAACATAGTGCTTACACTCTGAGTTAATAAAATAGTGCCTACACACTGAGTTAACAACATAGTGCCTACACTCTTAGTTAATAATATGGTGCCTGCAATTTGAGTTAACAACATAGTGCCTACACTCAAAGTTAACAACATAGTGCCTACACTCTGAGTTAACAACATAGTGCTTACACTCTGAGTTAACAACATAGTGCCTACACTCTGAGTTAACAACATATTGCCTACACACTGAGTTAACAACGTAGTGCTTACACTCTGAGTTAACAACATAGTGCCTACACTCTGAGTTAACAACATAGTGCCTCCACTCTGAGTTAACAACATAGTGCCTACACTCTGAGTTAACAACATAGTGCCTACACTCTGAGTTAACAACATAGTGCCTACACTCTGAGTTAACAACATAGTGCCTCCACTCTGAGTTAACAACATAGTGCCTACACTCTGAGTTAACAACATAGTGCCTACACTCTGAGTTAACAACATAGTGCCTACACTCTGAGTTAACAACATAGTGCCTACACTCTGAGTTAATAACATAGTGCCTACACTCTGAGTTAACAACAATGTGCTTACACTCTGAGTTAACAACATGGTGCTAGCACTTTGAGTTAACAACATAGTGCCTGCACTATAAGTTAACAACATGGTACCTACACTCTGAGTTAACAACAATGTGCTTACACTCTGAGTTAACAACATAGTGCCTACACTCTGAGTTAACAACATAGTGCCTACACTCTGAGTTAACAACATAGTGCTACACTCTGAATTAACAACATGGTGCCTACACTCTGAGTTAACTGCATGGTGCCTACATTCTGAGTTAACAACATGGTGCCCACTTTCTGAGTTAACAACATGGTGCCCACTCTCTGAGTTAACAGCATTGTCCCTACACTCTGAGTTAACAACATGATGCCTACACTCTGAGTTTACAACATTGTCCCTACACTCTGAGTTAACAACATGATGCCTACACTCTGAGTTTACAACATAGTGTCTACACTCTGAAATTCATAAGACATCTAGATTTGTAAATGTTGTGATAATGGGAGATTTTAACTTTAGACAAATTGATTGGAACAATATGACAGGAAATCTTGAGTCTAGTGACTTTCTTGATACGGTTCAGGACTGCTTTTTAGAACAGGTTGTGACAGAACCAACTAGAGGAAACAATCTGCTTGACTTGGTTCTTGCCAACAAAGATTCACTAATTTAATAATCTTGAGGTTAATGATGAGCTTGGGGAAAGTGATCATAAATCACTTAGTTTCAATATATCATGGAATTACCCAGGTAACTGCAATCAAATCTCTGTCCCAGATTTTGGCTTGGCCGACTTCATGGGACTGAAAAATTACCTGGGTGGGCTAAATTGGGATGTCCTGACTATGGGTCAGGTAGGTGATCTTGGTTGCCAATATGACGTTTTTCAGAGGCATAGTTCTAGCTGTCCCGACAACTTTGTTCCGATTAGGGAAATTAGATCTAACAAAAATGATCCCAAATGGATGAACAATAGATTAAAACATCTCATTGGTCAAAAGAGAGGCATATATAGGCGTATTAAAAGAGGGGATGGGGAAGTTAAGAAATCAATATATTCTATTAAAGAGAGAAATAAAGAAATGAATAAGAAAAGCAAAAAGGGATTGTGAGGCTAAGGTCGCAAGGGATTCGAAGACTAACCCAAAAGGGTTCTTTCAGGTATACAGAAGTAAGATTAGGGACAAGATTGGCCCACTTAAGAGTAACTCTGGTCAGATCACTGACAGTGATAAGGATATGTGTGAAATTCTCAATAAACACAAACATTAAAAATCAGGAACGTGACGGTAAGCTGTCCAATATACAAAAACAGTTAGAAACAGAAATACAAATAGCTAGAGCTTCATTTAAGGAGGTTATTAATAGAATATTCAAGAGGTTGCTAGTAGAATTACAGTAAATCAACCATTCAAATCATTATGAAGCTGTGTGTAGTCTGTGGTCAATCAAACAAACGGGCTTCCACATGCATAAATTGTCATTTTTGTGGAAATTGGTGTCACGCCCCTTGTGCAGATATCCAAGAACTAGCTACAAGCAGTATTAAAACAGAGAAGTGTTTTTGGGTATGTCCAAATGAGGAAAATCTGTGGACTATAATCACAAGGGTATTAAAAGAGGATAACATCAAAGCTGCTTTCATAGAAAACCTGGAAGCTTTCTACAACAGATGGGAACATAAAAAGTCTGGGCTGAATGGTACTGCCCTTGATACTGGCCATGTAGTCACAAACTGTAAGGCTGGAGATGATGTCCTGGTAGTCAGTAAATGTGGGGCTGATAGTGCTGTCCTGGGAGACAGTAATGGTGAAGCGGGAGGTGCTGTCCTGGGAGACAGAAATGGTGAAGCTGGAGGTGCTGTCCTGGGAGACAGAAATGGTGAAGCTGGAGATACTGTCCTGGGAGACAGTAAATGGTGAAGCTGGAGATACTGTCCTGGGAGACAGTAATGGTGAAGCTGGAGGTGCTGTCATGGGAGACAGTAATGGTGAAGCTGGAGATACTGTCTGGGAGACAGTAATGGTGAAGCGGGAGGTGCTGTCCTGGGGGGACAGAAATGGTGAAACTGGAGGTGCTGTCCCGGGAGACGAAATGGTGAAGCTGGAGGT
>NC_069441.1:37553660-37573501 GCF_026875155.1 Cherax quadricarinatus
GATAAACACCGCTGTGAGGCCCCCATTCGTTTTCCCTTCCATTTATGCAAACTCTCTGCTGCCTATTTGTCAGCCATGCTTCTACCCAGGAAAAAATTTCTACTCCTATTCCGTGTGCCTTAAGTTTCCTCAATAGCATCTGATGTGGAACTCTGTCGAAAGCCTTAGTGAAGTCAATATCATGTTCATTACCATGATTTACCTCCTCAAACACCTTAGTGAAAAAAGTTAGTAAATTTTAAGACAGGAACGCCCCTTTGTAAAACCGTGTTGAGATTCAATAATCAATTTGTGCCTGTCAAGATGGCTACGAATTGCTTCGGCAATTATTGATTCCATAAATATTTCCACTATGGCGGTAAGGATTATTGGTTTATAGTTCGAAGCCAAGGACCTGTCACCTGCCTTGTAAATAGGTATTACATTTGCCATTTTCCACTTATCAGGCACTATGCCAGTTTGTAGTGATATGTTAAAAAGATTAGCCAAAGGTATGCTAAGTTCCTCTTTACATTCCTTTAACACCCTTGCAAACAGTTTATCAGGGCCTGGGGATTTGTTATGTTTTAGTTTCTCTATTTGTCTGAGGACCATGTCACTAGTTACCGCAATCGTACATAGTTTATTATCATCCTGTTTTACATAATCTATTATTTCAGGAATATCGCTAGTATTTTCCTGGGTGAAAACTGAGAGGAAGTAGGTATTGAGAATTTCACACATATCCTTATCACAGTCAGTGATCTGACCAGAGTTACTCTTAAGTGGACCAATCTTGTCCCTAATCTTACTTCTGTATACCTGAAAGAACCCTTTTGGGTTAGTCTTCGAATCCCTTGCGACCTTAGCCTCACAATCCCTTTTTGCTTTTCTTATTCATTTCTTTATTTCTCTCTTTAATTGAATATATTGATTTCTTAACTGCCCATCCCCTCTTTTAATACGCCTATATATGCCTCTCTTTTGACCAATGAGATGTTTTAATCTATTGTTCATCCATTTGGGATCATTTTTGTTAGATCTAATTTCCCTAATCGGAACAAAAGTTGTCTGGGCAGCTAGAACTATGCTCTGAAAAACGTCATATTGGCAACCAAGATCACATCTCTGACCCATAGTCAGGACATCCCAATTTAGCCCACCCAGGTAATTTTTCAGTCCCATGAAGTCGGCCAAGCGAAAGTCTGGGACAGAGATTCAATTGCAGTTATCTGGGTAATTCCATGATATATTAAAACTAAGTGATTTGTGATCACTTTCCCCAAGCTCATCATTAACCTCAAGATTATTAATTAGTGAATCTTTGTTGGCAAGAACCAAGTCAAGCAGATTGTTTCCTCTAGTTGGTTCTGTCACAACCTGTTCTAAAAAGCAATCCTGAACCGTATCAAGAAAGTCACTAGACTCAAGATTTCCTGTCATATTGTTCCAATCAATTTGTCTAAAGTTAAAATCTCCCATTATCACAACATTTTCATATCTAGATGCTTTATGAATTTCAGAGTGCAGGCACTATGTTGTTAACTCAGAGTGCCGGCACCATGTTGTTAACTGAGAGTGCAGGCACCATGTTGTTAACTCAGAGTGCTGGCACCATGTTGTTAACTCAGAGTGCCAGCACCATGTTGTTAACTAAGAGTGCCGGCACCATGTTGTCAACTCAGAGTGCCAGCACCATGTTGTTAACTCAGAGTGCCGGCACCATGTTGTTAACTCAGAGTGCCAGCACCATGTTGTTAACTCAGAGTGCCGGCACCATGTTGGTAACTCAGAGTGCCGGCACCATGTTGTTTACTCAGAGTGCCGACACCATGTTGTTTACTCAGAGTGCCGGCACCATGTTGTTTACTCAGAGTGCAGGCACCATGTTGTTTACTCAGAGTGCCGGCACCATGTTGTTTACTCAGAGTGCCGGCACCATGTTGTTTACTCAGAGTGCAGGCACTAGGTTGTTTACTCAGAGTGCAGGCACCATGTTGTTTACTCAGAGTGCAGGCACCATGTAGTTTACTCAGAGTGCCAGCACCATGTTGTTTACTCAGAGTGCAGGCACCATGTTGTTTAGTCAGAGTGCAGGCACCATGTTGTTTACTCAGAGTGCAGGCACCATGTTGTTTACTCAGAGTGCAGGCACCATGTTGTTTACTCAGAGTGCAGGCACCATGTTGTTTACTCAGAGTGCAGGCACCATGTTGTTTATCAGAGTGCAGGCACCATGTTGTTTACTCAGAGTGCAGGCACCATGTTGTTTACTCAGAGTGCAGGCACCATGTTGTTTACTCAGAGTGCCGGCACCATGTTGTTTACTCAGAGTGCAGGCACCATTTTGTTTACTCAGAGTGCCAGCACCATGTTGTTTACTCAGAGTGCAGGCACCATGTTGTTTACTCAGAGTGCAGGTACCATGTTGTTTACTCAGAGTGCAGGCACCATGTTGTTTACTCAGAGTGCAGGCACCATGTTGTTTACTCAGAGTGCAGGCACCATGTTGTTTACTCAGAGTGCAGGCACCATGTTGTTTACTCAGAGTGCAGGCACCAGGTTGTTTACTCAGAGTGCCGGCACCATGTTGTTTACTCAGAGTGCCGGCACCATGTTGTTTACTCAGAGTGCCAGCACCATGTTGTTTACTCAGAGTGCAGGCACCATGTTGTTTAGTCAGAGTGCAGGCCACCATGTTGTTTACTCAGAGTGCAGGCACCATGTTTGTTTAGTCAGAGTGCAGGCACCCATGTTGTTTACTCAGAGTGCCGGCACCATGTTGTTTACTCAGAGTGCAGGCACCATGTTGTTTAGTCAGAGTGCCGGCACCATGTTGTTTACTCAGAGTGCAGGTACCATGTTGTTTACTCAGAGTGCAGGCACCATGTTGTTTACTCAGAGTGCAGGTACCATGTTGTTTACTCAGAGTGCGGGCACCATGTTGTTTACTCAGAGTGCAGGTACCATGTTGTTTACTCAGAGTGCCGGCACCATGTTGTTTACTCAGAGTGCCGGCACCATGTTGTTTACTCAGAGAGCAGGTACCATGTTGTTTACTCAGAGTGCCGGAACCATGTTGTTTACTCAGAGTGCCGGCACCATGTTGTTTACTCAGAGTGCAGGTACCATGTTGTTTACTCAGAGTGCAGGTACCATGTTGTTTACTCAGAGTGCAGGCACCATGTTGTTTACTCAGAGTGCAGGCACCATGTTGTTTACTCAGAGTGCAGGCACTGTTTTGCCACTTTTAATCTCGAAAGGATATAATATAATTTTATATAAATGCAACATATAAATGCAAGCTTTGCACATGCTATGCACTTGGTATCTGCAGTCATATGAAATCTGGAAAAACAGATGGGACGTGCAACTATGACCACCCTAGAAAATGCCATGCCCATATGACAACAGGAAAATGCAAACTCCCTTCCTGTAAGCTTTTTCACCCTGAACTGTGTACCTCTTCAGTACAGGAAAGACTGTGCTATAACTTAAATTGCCAGGCATACCATCTGAAGGGGACAAAAAGATACAAAACATCCAGGCCATGGGAAAACCTGGGTAGCCACAGCCACTCAAGAGGGAGAGGTTTTTTAGTGCCAGGAAGGAAAAAAAACTGGCAGGAATTGGCAGAAATCGTACACCAAATCCAGTCATTCCTGGAGTGGAACCACAGTCGATTGCCTCCACTGCAAACCAACAGATACAGATACTAATGCCGGAAAAAAAGTCTCCCCCCAGTACCACCAGTCCGATGACATTCTTCTTTGCAAATATACAGGGTCCAAAGCCAGCAACAAACAACAAAATACCTTTCATCCGTGGACTGTTTGCAGAGGCAAAGGCAATGTTCGCGGCTTTCACAGAGACCCACATAAAGGATCACTTGGACAACAAAATATGGATCCCAGGTTACAACCTATTCAGATGTGACAGAGTGAACAGGAAAAAGGGAGGGTTGGCCTGTACATCGCATGTGAGGGAAAAGTTCAATAGATAGGAGTAGTGAGGGAGTATATAGTAACAATAGTTTGATTGCCTGCTACTTGTTAAGGTAGGGTCAGTCTAGCTCCCACTATCCCTTCCCCCCTCTCCCCCCCCCGAAAGGTGACGTGTGGGGCTCCGGCCACACAGTAATCACTAGACTCACAGCTTCCAGCACTAGTGTAAGTACATTCTTGCTCATATTCTAGTGGACTTATTGGTTGAAAGCTTCACTTTTGACCAATAATAAACTTAGTCCTTTCAGTCTTGCTTTATGTTAAATGTCTTAATAATCACCACGTCTTTTAGGTATTGTACTTATCATGGAGAGTGATTTCTTAAGCAGTGGGTAACCTGTCTCTTTCCAGCTTGGAATGACAGAATGGGTCACCTGCCAACCAACGAGTAGAATTGAAGGAGACGGACTAACGTCCTGAGACGTCCCATGTTTTATCTACTTACCTGTGCACATGTATGAAGAATCAGGACGTAGCCCCTCATCACTGCAGCGGTAAAGAACCTGATTTCCTGTCATCTGGATAGATTATTTACGGCTATAAGAACGAGCCGGTGGGTTGTCACCAACACCAGACACCCCTATATATATTAGCGTTGAATTCAGATATCATTTATATTTTTCATTTTTCATTTTCTTTAATGTAGGATCAATATTTCATATTTAAGTGTTTTATATATTATATCTTCTAAATAATAAAGTGTTTATGTTTGTCAGTTTTTATTCTTTTTCTATACATTAATTTTCCTGAGGAGGAGCCAGCCTTAGTAATACTGACTGAAGTTGTTACAGGGCTGAGTAAGTCTTCACATCGCAGTCACTTGTTTGCACAGAACTGCTTAATGCTTCAAATGATGTAGTGGAAGTTTTAGCAGTAAAGGTCGAGAACCAAAACTTAGTCATTGTTATAGTCTACAAGCCTCCGGATGCAACATCCCAGCACTTCCAGGAACAGCTGTTAAAAATTGACCACTGTCTGGAAAATCTTCCAGCTCCTGCACCCAACATCTTGCTCCTGGGGGATTTCAACTTAAGGCACCTAAAATGGAGGAATATAGCAAATAATATTGTTGCAGTAATAACACCAGGAGGCAGCTCTGATGAAAACTCACACTCACACGAGCTTTTAAATCTCTGCACAAAATTCAACTTAAACCAGCAAATAATAGAGCCTACTACACTGGAGAATACACTAGACCTCATCTTCACTAACAATGATGATCTGATGCAAAATGTCACCATATCAAAAACAATATACTCAGATCACAACATAATTGAGGTTCAGACATGTATGCGCGGAGCCCCAGACCGACATAATGAGACTATTCACGAGGGAGCATTCACCAAATTCAACTTCAATAACAAAAACATAAAGTGGGACCAAGTAAATCACGTCCTAAACGATATAAACTGGGAAGATAGACTAAGCAACACAAACCCCAACTTATGCCTAGAACAGATTAACTCGGTGGCGCTCGATGTATGCTCAAGGCTTATTCCTTTAAGAAAAAGGAGGAGTAGATGTAAAATAGAAAGAGACAGGCGCTCCCTTTACAGGCGACGGAAAAGAATAACAGAGCGGCTAAAAGAGGCCAATATATCTGAAATGCATAGGGAGTCATTGGTCAGAGAAATAGCAAACATCGAACTTAAGCTACAGGAATCTTATAGGAGTCAGGAATCGCGGGAAGAACTAAAAGCCATAAATGATATCGAAAGAAACCCAAAGTATTTCTTTTCCAATGACAAACCAAAGTCGAGAACAACGTCCAGTATTGGGCCCTTACTTAAACAAGATGGGTCCTACACAGATGACAACAAGGAAATGAATGAGCTACTCAAGTCCCAATATGGCTCAGTTTTAGCAAGCCACTAACCAGACTGAGAGTCGAAGATCAAAATGAATTTTTATGAGAAAGCCACAGAATTTGGTTAACACAAGCCTATCGGATATTATCCTGACTCCAAATGACTTCGAACAGGCGATAAATGACATGCCCATGCACTCTGCCCCAGGGCCAGACTCATGGAACTCCGTGTTCATCAAGAACTGCAAGAAGCCCCTATCACGAGCTTTTACCATCCTATGGAGAGGGAGCATGGACACGGGGGTCGTCCCACAGTTACTAAAAACAACAGACATAGCCCCACTCCACAAAGGGGGCAGTAAAGCAATAGCAAAGAACTACACACCGATAGCACTAACATCCCATATAATAAAATCTTTGAAAGGGTCCTAAGAAGCAATTACACAACCCAGGGCAACATGGGTGTAGAGCAGGTCGCTCCTGTCTGTCTCAACTATTGGATCACTACGACAAGGTCCTAGATGCACTAGAAGAACAAAAAGAATGCAGATGTAATATATACAGACTTTGCAAAAGCCTTCGACAAGTGTGACCATGGCGTAATAGCGCACAAAATGCGTGCTAAAGGAATAACAGGAAAAGTTGATATATGGATCTATAATTTCGTCACAAACAGAACACAAAGAGTAGTAGTCAACAGAGTAAAGTCCGAGGCAGCTACGGTGAAAAGCTCTGTTCCACAAGGCACAGTACTCGCTCCCATCTTGTTTCTTATCCTCATATCTGACATAGACAAGGATGTCAGCCACAGCACCGTGTCTTCCTTTGCAGAAGACACCCGAATCTGCATGACAGTGTCTTCCATTGCAGACACTGCAAGGCTCCAGGCGAACGTCAACGAAATCTTTCAGTGGGCTGCAGAAAACAATATGAAGTTCAACGATGAGAAATTTCAATTACTCAGATATGGTAAACACGAGGAAATTAAAACTTCATCAGAGTACAAAACAAATTCCTTCCACAAAATAGAGCGAAAAACCAACGTCAAAGACCTGGGAGTGATCATGTCGGAGGATCTCACCTTCAAGGACCATAACATTGTATCAATCGCATCTGCTAAAAAAAAGTGACAGGATGGATAATGAGAACTTTCAAAACTAGGGAGGCCAAGCCCATGATGACATTCTTCAGGTCGCTTGTTCTATCTAGGCTGGAATATTGCTGCACACTAACAGCACCTTTCAAGGCAGGTGAAATTGCTGACTTAGAAAATGTACAGAGAACCTTCACGGCGCGCATAACGGAGATAAAACACATCAGTTACTAGGAGCGCTTGAGGTTCCTGAACCTGTATTCCCTGGAACGCAGGCGGGAGAGATACATAATTATATACACCTGGAAAATCCTAGAGCGACTAGTACCGAACTTGCACACGAAAATCACTCACTACGAAAGCAAAAGACTTGGAAGACGATGCAACATCCCCCCAATGAAAAGCAGGTGTGTCACTAGCACGTTAAGAGACCATACAATAAGTGTCAGGGGCCTGAGACTGTTCAACTGCCTCCTAGCATACATAAGGGGGATTACCAATAGACCCCTGGCTGTCTTTTAGCAGACAATGGACAAGCACCTGAAGTAGGTACCTGACCAGCCGGGCTGTGGCTCGTACGTTGGATTGCATGCAGCCAGCAGTAACAGCCTGGTTGATCAGGCTCTGATCCACCATGAGGCCTAGTCACAGACCGGGCCGCGGGGGGCTGACCCCCGGATCTCTCTCCAGGTAAACTCCAGGTATGTTGATTTGATGTTGTCGAGGGTCTCTTGATCCAAGGAAGTAGACATTTTTACCTTAGATGATGTCTGAATTCTTCCCATGTTACAAGTAACATATGACCTTTTTTTTTTTTTTTTTTTTTTTTACGTAGGGTTTGACAAGGTTAAGGATCCCTAGCTTTATTGACAAGCTATTTACAGGTTAAGGATTCCTAGCTTTATTGACAAGCTATTTACAAGTTAAGGATTCCTAACTTTATTGGGAAGCTAAGAACTGTTACCTATCAGCTCATTTGAAAGCATTTTTGCTAAGAGACATACAAGTAGGGAACAGGATGAAGTTGGAGCCATCTGTGGGCCAGCATTTTCATTTGATGAACTGACATTATCTCGTTGACATCATTATGCTGTACGAATGTGTTCCATACTCGAGTCATCCTGGGTATGTATGATCTCAGATGGAGTGATGTTCTGGAGAAGGGTACAGCCAGAGTGAAGTTATTGCTTTCTGTCCGTCTTGTGGCATAAAAGCTTGTTTCACGCTGTCCTCGAAGTGGATCCAAGTGTGGTATTTTGACAATATTGGCCTTGTACATAACACTAAGGCCACCCACATCCCTCCTATGTTGAAGGCTCTGCTGAAATGACAGATTTATCCAGGATGGGTCCAGGCGAGAGATGAGACGTCTTGCTCTGTTCTCTACTCTGTCAAGCAGTCGCAGATGAGAGGGGGGGGGCAGGCAAACCAAGAAAGTGGAGCATACTCAATGTGTGAGCGTACTTGTGCCTCGTACGGAATCTTACAACCCCTACTGTCAAGTAGATGCGAGATACGGCGAAGTGCTGTAAGCTTCCTGGCTGCCTTGTTTGCAAGATTTACAACATGGCTCTTCATGCTTAGTTTGGAGTCAAATTTCACCCCAAGGATATCACCTTCTTCTCCAGGTGCCAACATCCTCCCATTCATCCTTACTACTGCACCAGCATTACCATCATGGTGCCTAGAGACGATCATCATTTGCGTTTTCTCAGGTGCAAATGTTACTTGCCATCTATTTCCCCAAGCTGATATAGCTCTCAGCTGGTGATTGATGTAGCTTAGAGCAGCTGGCATTTCTTCTCTTGGATAAGTGAATGTCAGTGTACAGTCGTCTGCATATGCATGTGATTCTGGGATGAGATGAAGAAGGTCGTTGAAGTAGACATTCCATAACAATGGTCCCAGCACGCTTCCTTGTGGAACACTTGCCCCAATAGGATGTCTTGCTGATTCCGTTCCATTGAGAACTACACTTAGAGATCTACCATGAAAGTAATCACTGAGGAGACGTAGTGTAGAGCCTGCAATTGCCAGTGCTTGAAGTTTTGCTAAGAAGTTTTCCTATGATTTACATAAATCAATAATAGTTGATTCATCATCTAATAAGATTTTTGCAAAATTTTGTTTGATTTAGGTTATAAGTGCAAATTTAGTTTAGAGGCCTGGTCACAGACCGGGCCGGGGGGGCGTTGACCCCCGGAACTCTTTCCAGATAAACTCCAGGCAACTAGAGAATGCTTCTTCTGCTCGGGTTTAAACTTTTAGCTCTAAAGTTTTTTTCTGTGAGTGCGCAGCGACCGTGATACATCTAGTTAGCTGAAACAGCATCATACAAGTGTGTCAAGTGGGTAGATACATGTTATCAGTCGGGTATATACGAGGTAGTGGGAACAATCACTGTGTCAGTCGGGTATTTACGAGGTAATGGGAACAATCACTGAATCAGTCGGGTATTTACGAGGTAGTGGGAACAATTACTGAATCAGTGGTGCATTTACGAGGTAGTGGGAACAATCACTGAATCAGTGGGGTATTTACGAGGTAGTGGGAACAATCACTGAATCTGTCGGGTATTTACGAGGTAGTGGGAACAATCACTGAATCAGTGGGGTATTTACGAGATAGTGGGAACAATCACTGAATCAGTGGGTTATTTACGAGGTAGTGGGAACAGTCACTGAATCTGTCGGGTATTTACGAGGTAGTGGGAACAATCACTGAATCAGTCGGGTATTTACGAGATAGTGGGAACAATCACTGAATCAGTGGGGTATTTACGAGGTAGTGGGAACAATCATTGAATCAGTCGGGTATTTACGAGGTAGTGGGAACAATCACTGAATCAGTGGTGTATTTTCGAGGTAGTGGGAACAATCACTGAATCAGTCGGGTATTTACGAGGTAGTGGAACAATCAGTGAATCAGTCGGGTATTTACGAGGTAGTGGGAACAATCACTGAATCAGTGGGGTATTTACGAGATAGTGGGAACAATCACTGAATCAGTTGGGTATTTACGAGATAGTGGGAACAATCACTGAATCAGTGGGGTATTTACGAGGTAGTGGGAACAATCACTGAATCAGTCGGGTATTTACGAGGTAGTGGGAACAATCACTGAATCAGTCGGGTATTTACGAGGTAGTTTACCTGGAGTTTACCTGGAGAGAGTTTCGGGGGTCAACGCCCCCGCGGCCCGGTCTGTGACCAGGCCTCCTGGTGGATCAGCGCCTGATCAACCAGGCTGTTGCTGCTGGCTGCACGCAAACCAACGTACGAGCCACAGCCCGGCTGATCAGGAACTGACTTTAGGTGCTTGTCCAGTGCCAGCTTGAAGACTGCCAGGGGTCTGTTGGTAATCCCCCTTATGTGTGCTGGGAGGCAGTTGAACAGTCTCGGGCCCCTGACACTTATTGTATGGTCTCTTAACGTGCTAGTGACACCCCTGCTTTTCATTGGGGGGATGTTGCATCGTCTGCCAAGTCTTTTGCTTTCGTAGTGAGTGATTTTCGTGTGCAAGTTCGGTACTAGTCCCTCTAGGATTTTCCAGGTGTATATAATCATGTATCTCTCCCTCCTGCGTTCCAGGGAATACAGGTTTGGAAACCTCAAGCGCTCCCAGTAATTGAGGTGTTTTATCTCCGTTATGCGCGCCGTGAAAGTTCTCTGTACATTTTCTAGGTCGGCAATTTCACCTGCCTTGAAAGGTGCTGTTAGTGTGCAGCAATATTCCTGCCTAGATAGAACAAGTGACCTGAAGAGTGTCATCATGGGCTTGGCCTCCCTAGTTTTGAAGGTTCTCATTATCCATCCTGTGATTTTTCTAGCAGATGCGATTGATACAATGTTATGGTCCTTGAAGGTGAGTGGGAACAATCACTGAATCAGTCTGGTATTTACGAGGTAGTGGGAACAATCACTGAATCAGTCTGGTATTTACGAGGTAGTGGGAACAATCACTGAATCAGTCGGGTATTTACGAGGTAGTGGGAACAATCACTGAATCAGTCTGGTATTTACGAGGTAGTGGGAACAATCACTGAATCAGTCGGGTATTTACGAGGTAGTGGGAACAATCACTGAATCAGTCGGGTATTTACGAGGTAGTGGGAACAATCACTGAATCAGTCGGGTATTTACGAGGTAGTGGGAACAATCACTGAATCAGTCGGGTATTTACGAGGTAGTGGGAACAATCAGTGAATCAGTCGGGTTATTTACGAGGTAGTGGGAACAATCACTGTGTCTGTCGGGTACTTACGAGGTAATGGGAACAATCACTGAATCAGTCGGGTATTTACGAGGTAGTGGGAACAATCACTGAATCAGTCGGGTATTTATGAGGTAGTGGGAACAATCACTGAATCAGTCGGGTATTTACGAGGTAGTGGGAACAATCACTGTGTCTGTCGGGTATTCACGAGGTAATGGGAACAATCACTGAATCAGTCGGGTATTTACGAGGTAGTGGGAACAATCACTGAATCAGTCGGGTATTTACGAGGTAGTGGGAACAATCACTGAATCAGTCGGGTATTTACGAGGTAGTGGGAACAATCACTGAATCAGTCGGGTATTTACGAGGTAGTGGGAACAATCACTGAATCAGTCGGGTATTTACGAGGTAGTGGGAACAATCACTGAATCAGTCGGGTATTTACGAGGTAGTGGGAACAATCACTGAATCAGTCGGGTATTTAAGAGGTAGTGGGAACAATCAGTGAATCAGTCGGGTTATTTACGAGGTAGTGGGAACAATCACTGTGTCTGTCGGGTACTTACGAGGTAATGGGAACAATCACTGAATCAGTCGGGTATTTACGAGGTAGAGGGAACAATCACTGAATAAGTCGTGTATTTACGAGGTAGTGGGAACAATCACTGAATCAGTCGGGTATTCACGAGGTAATGGGAACAATCACTGAATCAGTCGGGTATTTACGAGGTAGTGGGAACAATCACTGAATCAGTCGGGTATTTACGAGGTAGTGGGAACAATCACTGAATCAGTAGGGTATTTACGAGGTAGTGGGAACAATCAGTGAATCAGTCGGGTATTTACGAGGTAGTGGGAACAATCACTGAATAAGTCGTGTATTTACGAGGTAGTGGGAACAATCACTGAATCAGTCGGGTATTCACGAGGTAATGGGAACAATCACTGAATCAGTCGGGTATTTACGAGGTAGTGGGAACAATCACTGAATCAGTCGGGTATTCACGAGGTAATGGGAACAATCACTGAATCAGTCGGGTATTTAAGAGGTAGTGGGAACAATCAGTGAATCAGTCGGGTATTTACGAGGTAGTGGGAACAATCACTGAATCAGTCGGGTATTTACGAGGTAGTTGGAACAATCTGTGCTGCGTCACCTCAGCATCAACTGTAATAAGTCAGAGAAAAACTTTTGCATTTAGTCCTGGATCAGTAATGAGTTAGTCAATATTTTTTTCGGGTTTTAGTGTAATGGGAATATTTGAAGCCAAACAACTAGCAACATTCTTGAACTTAATCTCTCATATTTTGCCTTATTATTTATAATTTACGTACATTTTTTTTTTCAATAAAGCGAACTTGTAAATGGATTGTTTTTTGAAGCAGTTTGTGACAGAACCTACAAGGGGAAATAACCTGCTTGACTTAGTTCTGGCAAACAATGAATCCCTTGTTAATAATTTAGAAGTTTCAGAAGAACTGGGTGCTAGCGACGACAAATCAATTACATTTAGAATTGAATGGAAGTATGATAGTAGGGATAACTCAGTAACAGTCCCAGATTTTCGCTTAGCAGATCAGGATGGGCTTAGAGAACACTTATCATCTGTTGACTGGGGTAACGAAGAGAGCTATCAATATGACAGTTTTCTGAACACAATACATGCTGCTCAAAGAACGTTTATCCCTTATAAGGAAATTAGATCAAATAGAAATGACCCTAAATGGATGAATAATAGGCTGAAATATCTACTAGGGCATAAGAAAGGAATTTATAGGCGTATCAAAAGAAGCGAGGGTCATCTTATGAATCAGTATATTGACATTAAGAGGGACATTAAAAAGGGGATAAGAAAAGCTAAAAGGGACTATGAAATTAAAGTTGCTAGGGATTTTAAAACTAATCCAAAAAGTTTTTTCCAGGTCTATAGAACAAAAGTCAGAGATAAGATAGGTCCCCTTAAAAATAACTATGGGCATCTTACTGACAAAGAGAATGAAATGTGCTCGATTTTAAATAATTATTTTCTCTCGGTTTTTACACAGGAAGACACTAATAATATTCCGGTAATTAATTTTTATAGTGGATCAGAAGAAGATAAATTATGTAACATCACAGTCACTAGTGAAATGGTTGTGAAGCAGATAGACCGACTGAAGCAAAATAAGTCACCGGGTCCTGATGAGGTTTTTTCAAGGGTTCATAAGGAATGCAAAATGGAAGTCTGTGAACCATTAACTAATATTTTTAATTTATCTCTTCAAACAGGTGTAGCGTCTGATATGTGGAAGATGGCTAATGTAATTCCTATTTTTAAAACAGGGGACAAGTCGTTACCGTCAAATTACCGCCCAATAAGCCTGACCTCAATTGTAGGCAAATTACTAGAGTCAATTATAGCTGAGATTATAAGAAGCCATCTCGATAAGCATAGCTTGATTAATGATACTCAGCATGGATTCACAAGAGGCCGGTCTTGTCTAACTAATTTATTAACTTTCTTCAGTAAAGAATTTGATATTGTTTACTTAGATTTTAGTAAGGCATTTGATAGAGTTCCGCACCAAAGACTGTTGAAGAAAGTAGCAGCTCATGACATTGGGGGAAGGGTGCTCTCGTGGATCGAGTCATGGCTCACAGACAGGAAGCAGAGAGTGTCCATAAATGGGGTTAAATCCGAGTGGGGATCAGTAACAAGTGGCGTTCCACAGGGATCAGTCTTGGGCCCGTTGTTGTTTATAATATATATCAATGATCTTGATGAAGGAATTGCTAGTGATATGAGCAAATTCGCCGATGACACGAAGATAGGTAGGATAATTGATTCAAACGTAGATGTTATGGAACTTCAGGAGGATTTAGACAAACTCTACTCTTGGTCAGAAAAGTGGCAGATGAAGTTCAATGTAGATAAATGCAAGGGTTTTGAAGCTCGGGAGTGTCCTAACCCTAGCACTTATAAGTTAAATAATGTAGAACTTAGCCATACAGATTGCGAAAAGGACTTGGGGGTTATGGTAAGCAGCAACCTTAAACAAAGACAGCAATGCCTAAGCGTACGTAATAAGGGAAATAGATTACTGGGATTTATATCAAGAAGTGTAAGCAACAGAAGTCCAGAGGTCATACTGCAGCTTTATACATCATTAGTAAGGCCTCACCTAGATTATGCAGCTCAATTCTGGTCTCCATATTACAGAATGGACATAAATTCGTTAGAAAACATTCAGCGTAGGATGACTAAATTAATACATAGCATTAAAAATCTTCCTTATGAAGAAAGATTGAAGACTCTTAAGTTACATTCACTTGTTAGACGAAGAATGAGGGGAGACCTGATCGAAGTGTATAAGTGGAAGATAGGTATTAATAAAGGGGATATTAACAAGGTCTTGAGGATATCTCTCCAAGAGAGAACCCGCAGTAATGGATTTAAATTAGATAAGTTTAGATTTAGAAAGGACATAGGAAAGTATTGGTTTGGAAATAGGGTAGTTGATGAGTGGAACAGTCTACCTAGTTGGGTTATTGAGGCTAGGACTTTGGGTAGTTTCAAATTTAGGTTGGATAAGTACATGAGTGGGTGGGGTTGGATTTGAGTGGACTTGAACATTAAAATGGTATAAAATACCGACAGGTTGTTAGGTAAGACACATATGCAACAGTTATGTATCTTTATTATAATAAAGATACCTAAAGATATCTTTATTATAATAAAGATACCTAACTGTTGCATATGTGTCTTACCTGAGTGGGACTTGCACATCGGAGCTTGTTTCTTGATTGGCATTGAAAATTGGGTTGGGTTGGGATGAATTGAAAAGGACCTGCCTAGTATGGGCCAACAGGCCTGCTGCAGTGTTTCTCCTTTCTTATGTTCTTACGTTCTTATAAAGAAACATCTAATGTTATTTAAAGCAACTTGAGATCACTTTTTTCCCAGCTGAGTCAATTATTTTCCCATCTGAGTCAATTATTTTTCCAGCTGAGTCAATTATTTTCCCAGCTGATGGTATGTTTACACACAAAGTATTCCTCACTCCGCATCTAATTTATAAAGAAAAATAACTAAATAAACGTTGAGCAAGTTTTGAATAAATCCTCATCAGTGGGAGCAACAAACAGGACCTGTGGAGACCACATCCGAAGAGATGCAAATGTCCAAGAAATGTTAACTCCAGCTAAGCTGGAACCAAACCTTGGCAGCTACAGCCGTCAGTCCAGAACCGAGTGACGATGTTCATGATCATCGCCCTCAAGTCTCTCAGCTTCGTTTGTTTTTTGAAGCAGTTTGTGACAGAACCTACAAGGGGAAATAACCTGCTTGACTTAGTTATGGCAAACAATGAATCCCTTGTTAATAATTCAGAAATTTCAGAGGAACTGGGTGCTAGCGACCACAAATCAATTACATTTAGCATTGAAAGGAAGTACGATAGTAGCGATAACTCAGTAACAGTCCCAGATTTTCGCTTAGCAGATTATGATGGGCTTAGAGAACACTTATCATCTGTTGACTGGGGTAACGAAGAGAGCTATCAATATGACAGTTTTCTGAACACTATACATGCTGTAATAAAGTTGGTAGAATTACCGACAATATGTAAAGTAAAAGGACACAAGTGCAACTAATGTGACATTTATTGTGGCAACGTTTCGCTCTCCAGGAGCTTTATCAAGCCATTACAAAAAATTTACATGGACACAGGGGGTATATAAAGGCTCAGAGTGAGGTGAATAAATAGTGAGGTACCATTTCGATGTTCACTAGTGGTAGTAGTATATAGATTGGGGACACTTAAAGCAGCAAAATGGGAATCTTTATTCAGGAAACGTTTTTGCCACGCAGTGGCTTCATCAGTCCAATACAAAGAGGAAGGCGTAAGGAGAGGAGGAGAATGAGGTAAACAGTCCCTCAACCTGAGTCGATGTGTTCAGTCCATCAATCTTGTAGACTGAACACATCGACTCCAGGTTGAGGGACTGATTACCTCATTCTCCTCCTCTCCTTACGCCTTCCTCTTTGTATTGGACTGATAAGCCACGCGTGGCGAAACGTTTCCTGAATAAAGATTCCCATATGCTGCATAAGTGTCTCAATCTTCAACATGTCGGTTTTTCAAACCATTCATCACAGTAGTAGTAGTAGTAGTAGAGGTAGTGACAAAAGTAATACAATATGGTAGAGCAATTAATTCGAAAAATGAGTAAAAGGATATAAAAGCTATTACTTGGGTAACATAAAAAATAGGTTGGACAAATATAAACTGGAATGAGGCAGCTTGTTTCAGTGTTCACTCTCTGTGCTTGTGTAGTATAACAGGAGAGACTAATGTGATGGCAGGGTTTACTTTTTTCAGGAGGATTCTTGCTAAGACTTCGGAGATGGTGAAGCTGCCGTTGTTTTGTTTAATTGTATTCGAAACAGCGATCAGTGCTGATTCAAGGCACTTGCTGTGCGGAAATTAGTTTCTTTTATCACTAATTGGGCTCTGAATTTCATAATGATGATTGGGGGAATTCGGTGTTGTACACAGGCGTTGTTAAGTTGTCTTTTCCTACATGCGTATATGTGTTCATTGAGGCGGGTGTAGGGGTTTTTCTTGCTGTTTCACCTACGTAGGTAAACAGCAAGAAACCCTACACCCGCCTCAATGAACACATATACGCATGTAGGAACGACAACTTAAACAACGCCTGTGTACAACACACCGAAATTCCACCAATCATCTTATGAAATTCAGAGACGCCCAATTAGTGATAAAAGAAACTAATTTCCGCACACGCAAGTGCCTTGAATCAGCACTGATCGCTGTTTCGAATACAATTAAACAAAACAACGGCAGCTTCACCATCTCCGAAGTCTTAGCAAGAATCCTCCTGAAAACAGTAAACCCTGCCATCACATAGTCTCTCCTGTTATACTACACAAGCACAGAGAGTAAAACACTGAAACAAGCTGCCTCTTTCCAGTTTATATTTGTCCAACCTATTTTTATGTTACCCAAGTAATAGCATTTTTTATCCTTTTACTCATGTACGAATTAATTGCTCTACCATATTGTATTACTTTTGTCACTACCCACTACTACTACATCTACTACTAAAACTTGTGAACATCGAAATGTACCTCACTAGTATTCACCTCACTCTGAGCCTTTATATACCCTCTGTGTCCATGTATTGTTTGTAATGGCTTTGATTAAAGCTCCTGGAGAGCGAACGTTGCCACAATAAATGTCACATTAGTTGCACTTGTGTCCTTTTATTTTTAACTATACATGCTGCTCAAAGAACGTTTATCCCATATAAAGAAATTAGATCAAATAGAAATGACCCAAAATGGATGAATAATAGGCTCAAATATCTACTAGGGCATAAGAAAGGAATTTATAGGCGTATCAAAAGAGGTGAGGGTCATCTTATGAATCAGTATATTGACTTTAAAGGGACATTAAAAAGGGAAAAAAAAAAGCTAAAAGGGACTATGAAATTAAAGTTGCTAGGGATTCTAAAACTAACCCAAAAGTTTTTTCCAGGTCTATAGAACAAAAGTCAGAGATAAGATAGGCCCCCTTAAAAAAAAACTTTTGGGCATCTTACTGACAAAGAGAATGAAATGTGCTTGATTTTTAATAATTATTTTCTCTGGGTTTTTACACTGGAAGACACTAACAATATTCCAGTAATTAATTTTACAGTGGGCTAGAAGAAGATAAATTATGTAACATCACAGTCACTAGTGAGATGGTTGTGAGCAGATAGACAGACGAAGCAAAATAAATCGCCGGGTCCCGATGGGGTTTTTTCAAGGGTTCTTAAGGAATGCAAAATGGAAATCTGTGAACCATTAACTAATATTTTAATTTACTCTTCAAACAGGTGTAGCGTCTGATATGTGGAAGATGGCTAATGTAATTCCTATTTTTAAAACAGGGACAAGTCGTTACCGTCAAATTACCTCCCAATAAGCCTGACCTCAATTGTAGGCAAATTTCTAGAGTCAATTATAGCTGAGATTATAAGAAGCCATCTCGATAAGCATAACTGATTAATGTTTCTCAGCATGGATTCACAAGAGGCCGGTCTTGTCTAACTAATTATTAACTTTCTTCAGTAAGGGGTTTTGGGGGCTGTTGACCAAGATAAAGAATTTGATATTATTTACTTAGATTTTAGTAAGGCTTTGATAGAGTTCCGCACCATAGATTGCTAAAGAAAGTGGGAGCTCATGGCATTGGGGGAAAAAATGTCTCGGATCGATCAGGCTCACTGACAGAACAGAGAGTGTCCATAAATGGGGTTAAATCCAGTGGGATCTGTAAAAAGTGGCTTCCACAGGATCAGTCTGGCCGTTGTTGTTATAATAAATAAACAATGACTTGATGAAAAGGAAATTATAGTGAAAGAGCAAATTCGCGATACACAAAGATAGGTAAAGGGTAATTGATTCAAACTAGATGTAGGGAACTTCAGAGGATTAAACAAACTCCATCTTGGTCAGAAAAGGGCAGATCAGTTCAATGTAGAAAATGCAAGGTTCTGGACTTTGGGGGTGCCCATAACCCTAGCACTTATAAGTTAAATGATGTAGAACCTAGCCATTCAGATTGCGAAAAGGACTTGGGGGTTATGGTGAGCAGCAACCTTAAACCAAGACAGCAATGCCTAAGCGTACGTAATAAGGCAAATAGATTACTGGGATTTATATCAAGAAGTGTAAGCAACGGAAGTCCAGAGGTCATACTGCAGCTTTATACATCATTAGTATGAAGATTGAGACACTTATGCAGCATATGGGAATCTTTATTCAGGAAACGTTTCGCCACACAGTGGCTTCATCAGTCCAATACAAAGAGGAAGGCGTAAGGAGAGGAGGGTATGAGGTAAATCAGTCCCTCAGCCTGGAGTCGATGTGTTCAGTCCATCAATCTTGTAGAATGTACATTCTACAAGACTGATGGACTGGAACACATCGACTCCAGGCTGAGGGACTGATTACCTCATACTCCTCCCCTCCTTACGCCTTCCTCTTTTTATTGGACTGATGAAGCCACTGTGTGGCGAAACGTTTCCTGAATAAAGATTCCTATATGCTGCATAAGTGTCTCAATCTTCAAATTGTCGGTTTTTTCAAACCATTCATCCACATCATTAGTAAGCCTCACCTAGATTATGCAGCTCAATTCTGGGCTCCATACTACAGAATGGACATAAATTCGTTAGAAAACATTCAGCGTAGGATGACTAAATTAATAATAGCATTAGAAATCTTCCTTATGAAGAAAGATTGAAGACTCTTAAGTTACATTTTACTTGTTAGACGAAGAATGAGGGGAGACATGATCGAAGTGTATAAGTGGAAGATTTGGTATTAATAAAGGGATATTAACAAGGTCTTGAGGATATCTCTCCCAAAAGAGAACCCGCAGTAATGGATTTAAATTAGATAAGTTTAGATTTAGAAAGGAATAGGAAAGTATTGGTTTGGAAATAGGGTAGTTGATGAGTGGGAAAAGTCTACTAGTTGGTTATTGGGGTGGGACTTTGGGTAGTTTCAAATCTAGGTTGGATAAGTACATGAGTGGGAGGGGTTGGATTTGAGTGGACTTGCACATCAGAGCTTATTACTTGGGTGGCATTGGGAAAAATTTGGGGTTTGGGCAAATGTTTTGTTAGTGGGAATTGTAAAGGACCTGCCTAGTAGGGCCAACAGGGCCCCTGCAGTGTTTCCTTTTT
>NC_069441.1:37574001-37603035 GCF_026875155.1 Cherax quadricarinatus
TCCCCTTTTTGTGTCTTTCCCTTTCATCCCCGTTGATTCTTCCCCATTCATCCCTTTTGTGTTTCCCTTATTCATCCCTTGTTTATCTTCCTTTTTCATCCTTTTTTTTCCCCTTTTTCCCCTTTTATTTCCATTTTTCCCCCCTTTTTTGTCTTTTCCTTTTTTCATCCCCTTTTTGATTCTTCCCTTTTTTCCCCCCGGTTTTTCCCTTTTTCATCCCTTTTTTCTCCCCTTTTATCCCCCCTTTTTTCCCCTTTTTCCCCTTTTTTTCCCCTTTTTTTTTTTTCCCCTTTTTTGTTTTCCTTATTCACCTTGTTGGTCTTCCCTTTTTTCCCTTGTTGAGTCTTCCCTTTTCACCCCTTTTGAGTCTTTCCTTATTTATCCCTGTTTGGTTTCCCTTATTCCCCTTGTTTTTCCCCCCTTTTTCCCTTTTTTCTTCCCTTATTTCCTTTTTTTCCCTTTTTTTTTTTTTTTTTCTTTCCCTTTTTTCCCTTTTTTCTTCCCTTTTCTCCCTTTTTTTCCCCTTTTTTCCCTTTTTTTTTTCCCCTTTTTCCCCTTTTTTTTCCCTTTTACCCCTTTTTTCTTTCCCTTTTTCCCCTTTTTTCTTCCCTTTTTCCCTTTTTTTTTCCCCTTTTCCCTTTTTTTTCCCCTTTTTTTTTTTTTCCTTTTTTTTTTTCTTTTTTCTTTGTTTCCCCTTTATTCTTTTTGTTCTTTTTTCCCTTTTGGTTTCCCTTTTTTTTCCCTTTTTGATGTCTTCCCTATTCCCCCTTTTTGATGCCCTTTCCTTATTCCCTTTTTTTTTTTATTTTCCCTTTTTTTTTTTTTTTTCCCCTTTTTTCCCCCTTTATTTTTTCCCCTTTTTATTCCCCCAATTTTCCCCTTTTATCCCCCCTTTTTTTTCCCTTTTTCCCTTTTTATTTTCCCTTTTATCCCCTTTTTGATGTCTTCCCTTTCATCCCTTGTTGAGTCTTTTTTTCCCCCTTTTCCCTTTTTTTTCCCTTTTTTTTTTTTTTCCCCATATTTTTTTTTTCCCTTTTTAAAAACCCTTGTTAGTTTCCCTTATTCATCCCCTTTTTGATGCTTTTCCCCTTTATTCCCCCTTTTTTTCCCCTTTTCATCCCTTGTTTTGGGCTTCCCTTATTCATCCCTTGTTGATTCTTCCCCATTATCCCCTTTTTGATCTTCCCCTTTTATCCCTTGTTGTTTTTCCCTTTTTCATCCCTTGTTGGTTTCCCTTATTCATCCCTTTTGTGTTTTTTTTATCCCTTTTATTCTTTTTTCTCCCTTTTTTTTTCCCCCCCCCCCCTTTTTATGTCTTCCCTATTTTCCCTTGTTTTTTCCCTTTTTTCCCCCTTGTTGATTTTCCCTTTTCCCCCTTTTTATTTTTCCCCATTCATCCCTTTTTTTTTTCTCCCTTTAATCTTCCCCTTTTTTTCTTTCCCCTTTTTATGTTTTCCCCTTATTCATCCCTTGTTTTTCCCTTTTTTTCCCTTTTTTTGCTTTCCCCTTTTTCATCCTTGTTGTTTTCCCTTATTCACCCTTGTTGATGTCTTCCCCCTTTTTATCCCCTTTTTTTTTCCCTTTTCACCCTTTTGATGCTTCCCTTTTTTTCCCTGTTAGTCTTCCCTTATCATCCTTTTTGATTTTCCCCCCTTTTTTTCTTTTATTCTTCCTTTTTTTTTTCCCCCTTTTTTTTTTTTGTTTTTTTCTTTTTTTTTTCCCTTTTTTCCCCTTTTTTTTTTTTCCCTTTTATTTTTTTTCCCTTTTTTTCCCTTTTTCCCTTTTTTCCCCCTTTTTATGTCTTCCCATTCTCCCTTTTTTCTTCCTTTTTCACCCTTTTAGTCTTCCCCATTATCCCCCCCCCCCCCCCCCCCCCCCCCCCCCCCCCCCCCCCCCCCCCCCCCCCCCCCCCCCCCCCCCCCCCCCCCCCCCCCCCCCCCCCCCCCCCCCCCCCCCCCCCCCCCCCCCCCCCCCCCCCCCCCCCCCCCCCCCCCCCCCCCCCCCCCCCCCCCCCCCCCCCCCCCCCCCCCCCCCCCCCCCCCCCCCCCCCCCCCCCCCCCCCCCCCCCCCCCCCCCCCCCCCCCCCCCCCCCCCCCCCCCCCCCCCCCCCCCCCCCCCCCCCCCCCCCCCCCCCCCCCCCCCCCCCCCCCCCCCCCCCCCCCCCCCCCCCCCCCCCCCCCCCCCCCCCCCCCCCCCCCCCCCCCCCCCCCCCCCCCCCCCCCCCCCCCCCCCCCCCCCCCCCCCCCCCCCCCCCCCCCCCCCCCCCCCCCCCCCCCCCCCCCCCCCCCCCCCCCCCCCCCCCCCCCCCCCCCCCCCCCCGGGGGGGGGGGGGGGGGGGGGGGGGGGGGGGGGGGGGGGGGGGGGGGGGGGGGGGGGGGGGGGGGGGGGGGGGGGGGGGGGGGGGGGGGGGGGGGGGGGGGGGGGGGGGGGGGGGGGGGGGGGGGGGGGGGGGGTCTTCCTATTCATCCCTTGTATTCTTCCCTTATTCATCCTTGTTGATGTCTCCCTTATTCATCCTTGTTGATGTCTTCCCTTTTCTCCTTGTTGAGTCTTCCTTTTCATCCTGTTGATGTCTCCTATTCATCCTTTTGATGTCTTCCCTTATTCATCCCTTGTTGATGTCTTCCTATTCATCCTTGTTGATGTCTTCCCTATTCATCCTTGTTGAGTCTTCCCTTACACCCTTAGCACTTATTCATCCTTGTTGATTTTCTATCATCCTTGTTGACGTCTTCCCTTATTCATCCCTTTTGATTCTTCCCTTATTCATCCCTTGTGATGTCTTCCCTTATTCATCCCTTGTTGATGTCTTCCCTTATTCATCCCTTGTTACGTCTTCCCTTATTCATCCTTGTGATGTCTTCCCTTATTCATCCCTTGTTAACGTCTTCCCTTATTCATCCCTTGTTGATGTCTTCCCTTATTCATCCCTTGTTGATGTCTTCCCTTATTCATCCCTTGTTGATGTCTTCCCTTATTCATCCCTTGTTGATGTCTTCCCTTATTCATCCCTTGTTGATGTCTTCCCTTATTCATCCCTTGTTGATGTCTTCCCTTATTCATCCCTTGTTGACGTCTTCCTTATTCATCCCTTGTTGATGTCTTCCCTTATTCATCCCTTGTTGACGTCTTCCCTTATTCATCCCTTGTTGATGTCTTCCCTTATTCATCCCTTGTTGATGTCTTCCCTTATTCATCCCTTGTTGACGTCTTCCCTTATTCATCCCTTGTTGATGTCTTCCCTTATTCATCCCTTGTTGACGTCTTCCCTTATTCATCCCTTGTTGATGTCTTCCCTTATTCATCCTTGTTGATGTCTTCCCTTATTCATCCTTGTTGATGTCTTCCTATTCATCCCTTTGTGATGTCTTCCCTATTCATCCTTGTTGATGTCTTCCCTTATTCATCCTTGTTGATGTCTTCCCTTATTCATACCCTTGTTGATGTCTTCCCTTATTCATCCTTGTTGATGTCTTCCCTTATTCATCCCTTGTTAACGTCTTCCTTACATCCCTTGTTGATGTCTTCCTTATTCATCCCTTGTTGATGTCTTCCTTATTCATCCCTTGTTGATGTCTTCCCTTATTCATCCCTTGTTGATGTCTTCCCTTATTCATCCCTTGTTGATGTCTTCCCTTATTCATCCCTTGTTGATGTCTTCCCTTATTCATCCCTTGTTGATGTCTTCCCTATTCATCCTTGTTGATGTCTTCCCTTATTCATCCCTGTTGAGTCTTCCTTATTCATCCTTGTTGATGTCTTCCCTTATTCATCCTTGTTGAGTCTTCCCTATTCTCCCTTGTTGAGTCTTCCCTTATTCATCCCTGTGATGTCTTCCTTATTCATCCCTGTTGAGTCTTCCCTTATTCATCCCTTGTTGAGTCTTCCCTTATTCACCTTGTTGATGTCTTCCCTTATTCATCCCTTGTTGAGTCTTCCTTATTCATCCCTTGTTGATGTCTTCCCTTATTCATCCCTTGTTGATGTCTTCCCTTATTCATCCCTTGTTGAAGTCTTCCCTTATTCATCCCTTGTGATGTCTTCCCTTATTCATCCTTATGTTGCACGATTTCCCTTATTCATCCCTTGTTGATGTTTCCCTATTCATCCCTTGTTGATGTCTTCCTTATTCATCCCTTGTTGATGTCTTCCCTATCATCCCTTGTTGAGTCTTCCCTTATTCATCCCTTGTTGATGTCTCCCTTATTCATCCTTGTTGAGTCTTCCTTATCATCCTTGTTGAGTACTTCCTTATTCATCCCTTGTTGATGTCTTCCCTTATTCACCCTTGTTGAGTCTTCCTTATTCATCCCTTGTTGATGTCTCCTTATTCATCCCTTGTTGATGTCTTCCTTATTCATCCCTTGTTGATGTCTTCCCTTATTCATCCCTTGTTGAGTCTTCCCTTATTCATCCCTTGTTGATGTCTTCCTTATTCATCCCTTGTTGTGTCTTCCCTTATTCATCCCTTGTTGAGTCTTCCCTTATTCATCCCTTGTTGATGTCTTCCCTTATTCATCCCTTGTTGAGTCTCCCTTATTACCCTTGTTGATGTTTCCTTATTCATCCCTTGTTATGTCTTCCCTTATTCATCCCTTTTGAGTCTTCCCTTATTCATCCTTGTTGATGTCTTCCTTATTCATCCCTTGTTAGTCTTCCCTTATTCATCCTGTTGATGTCTTCTTATTCATCCCTTGTGATGTCTTCCTATTCATCCCTTGTTGATGTCTTCCCTTATTCCATCCCTTGTTGATGTCTTCCCTATTCATCCCTTGTTGATGTCTTCCTTTTCACCCTTGTTGATGTCTCCCTTATTATCCTTGTTAGTCTTCCCTTATTCATCCCTTGTTGATGTCTTCCTTATTCATCCCTTGTTGAGTCTTCTTTTATCCTTGATGTCTTCCTTATTCATCCCTTGTTGAGTCTTCCCTTATTCATCCCTGTTGATGTCTCCCTTATTCATCCCTTGTTGATTCTCCCTTATTCATCCCTTGTAGTCTTCCTTATTCATCCTTGTTGATGTCTTCCCTTATCATCCTTGTTGATGTCTTCCCTTATTCATCCCTTGTTGATGTCTTCCCTTATTCATCCTTGTTGATGTCTTCCTTATTCATCCCTTGTTATGTCTTCCCTTATTCATCCTTGTTGATGTCTTCCCTTATTCATCCCTTGTTACGTCTTCCCTTATTCATCCCTTGTTGATGTCTTCCCTTATCATCCCTGTTGACGTCTTCCCTTATTCATCCCTTGTTGATGTCTTCCCTATTCTCCCTTGTTAGCTCCTTCCCTCTTCCTTATTCATCCTTGTTGATGTCTTCCCTTATTCATCCCTTGTTGACGTCTTCCTTATTCATCCCTTGTTGATGTCTTCCCTTATTCATCCCTTGTTGATGTCTTCCCTTATTCATCCCTTGTTGATGTCTTCCCTTATTCATCCCTTGTTGATGTCTTCCCTTATTCATCCCTTGTTGAGTCTCCCTTATTCATCCCTTGTTGATGTCTATCCCTTATCATCCCTTGTTAGTCTTCCTACACTGTATCTTCCCTTATTCATCCTTGTTGATGTCTTCCCTTATTCATCCCTTGTTGAGTCTCCCTATTCATCCCTTGTTAGTCTCCCTTATTCATCCCTTGTGATGTCTTCCTTATTCATCCCTTGTTGAGTCTTCCCTTATTCATCCCTGTTGATGTCTTCCCTTATTCATCCCTTGTTGAGTCTTCCTTATTCATCCCTTGTTGATGTCTTCCTTATTCATCCTTTTGAGTCTTCTCCCTTATTTCATCCCTGTTGATGTCTTCCCTTATTCATCCCTTGTTGTTGTCTTCCCTATTCATCCCTTGTTGATGTCTTCCCTTATTCATCCCTTGTTGATGTCTTCCCTTATTCATCCCTTGTTGATGTCTTCCCTTATTCATCCCTTGTTGATGTCTTTCCCTTATTCATCCCTTGTTGAAAGTCTTCCCTTATTCATCCCTTGTTGATGTCTTCCCTTATTCATCCCTTGTTGATGTCTTCCCTTATTCATCCCTTGTTGATGTCTTCCCTTATTCATCCCTTGTTGATGTCTTCCCTTATTCATCCCTTGTTGATGTCTTCCCTTATTCATCCCTTGTTGATTCTTCCCTATTCATCCCTTGTTGAGTCTTCCCTTATTCATCCCTTGTTGATGTCTTCCCTTATTCATCCTTGTTGATGTCTTCCCTTATTCATCCTTGTTGATGTCTTCCCTTATTCATCCTTGTTGATGTCTTCCCTTATTCATCCCTGTTTTACGTCTTCCCTTATTCATCCCTTGTTGATGTCTTCCCTTATTCATCCCTTGTTGATGTCTTCCCTTATTCATCCCTTGTTGACGTCTTCCCTTATTCATCCCTTGTTGATGTCTTCCCTTATTCATCCTTGTTGACGTCTTCCCCTTATTCATCCCTTGTTGATGTCTTCCCTTATTCATCCCTTGTTGATGTCTTCCCTTATTCATCCCTTGTTGATGTCTTCCTTATTCATCCCTTGTTGATGTCTTCCCTTATTCATCCCTTGTTGATGTCTTCCCTTATTCATCCCTTGTTGATGTCTTCCCTTATCATCCCTTGTTGACGTCTTCCCTTATTCATCCCTTGTTGATGTCTTCCCTTATTCATCCCTTGTTGAACGTCTTCCCTTATTCATCCCTTGTTGATGTCTTCCCTTATTCATTTCCCCTTTTTGATGTCTTCCCTTATTCATCCCTTGTTGATGTCTTCCCTTATTCATCCCTGTTGATGTCTTTCCCCTTTTTCATCCGTGTGTCTTCTTATTATCCCTTGTTGATGTCTTCCCTTTTTCATCCCTTGTTGATGTCTTCCCTTATTCATCCTTGTTGATGTCTTCCCTTATTCATCCCTTGTTGATGTCTTCCCTTATTCATCCCTTGTTGATGTCTTCCCTTATTCATCCCTTGTTGACCCCTTTTCTCTTCCCTTATTCATCCCCTTTTTGAGTCTTCCCTTATTCATCCCTTGTTGATGTCTTCCCTTATTCATCCCTTGTTGATGTCTCCCTTATTCATCCCTTGTTGATGTCTTCCCTTATTCATCCCTTGTTGAGTCTTCCCTTATTCATCCCTTGTTGATGTCTTCCCTTATTCATCCCTTTTTGAGTCTTCCCTTATTCATCCCTTGTTGATGTCTTCCTTATTCATCCCTTGTTGATGTCTTCCCTTATTCATCCCTTGTTGATGTCTTCCCTTATTCATCCCTTGTTGATGTCTTCCCTTATTCATCCCTTGTTGATGTCTTCCCTTATTCATCCCTTGTTGACGTCTTCCCTTATTCATCCCTTGTTGATGTCTTCCCTTATTCATCCCTTGTTGATGTCTTCCCTTATCATCCCTTGTTGATGTCTTCCTTATTCATCCCTTGTTGATGTCTTCCCTTATTCATCCCTTGTTGATGTCTCCTTCATCTTGTACGTCTTCCTTATTCATCCCTTGTTGATGTCTTCCCTTATTCATCCTTGTTGATGTCTTCCCTTATTCATCCCTTGTTGGGCGTCTTCCATATTCATACCCTTGTTGATGTCTTCCCTTATTCATCCCATGTAGACGTTTCCATATTCATCTCTTGTGTGAATGTTTGTGTCATCAATATGATGAATGATTTGAGAGAGTATGGCAACTTTGGCAGCCATAATACCACTTCACCTGACGATTAGTGTGGGAGGAAAAGTAGGTAGAGGAAGAGCGAGAAAGGAGAGATAGACAAAGACAGAGTGAGTGAGGAGAGAGAGAGAGAGTGAGAGGAGAGAGAGAGAGAGAGAGAGTGAGAGAGAGGAGAGAGTGAGAGAGAGAGAGAAGCAGCACTTTCATTGGCTGTACCCTTTCTCCAGACACATCACTCCATCGAGATCATACATCCCCCAGGTGACTCGAGTTATGGAACACAATCGTACAGATAATGATGTCAACGAGATAAAGTCAGTTGATACAAAGAAAATTGCTGGCCACAGATGGCTCCAACTTCTTCCTGTTCCTACTTATATGTTCATAAAAATAAAAACAAGTGAATAGGTAACAGCTCTAGCTTGCGATAAAGGTTAGTAATCCTTAACCTGTAAATAGCTTGTCAATACAAGCTAAGTATCTTTAACCTAACCTTGTATACCCTGTGTAAAAAAAAGAGTGAGAGAGACAGACAGACAGACAGAGAGTGAGACAGAGAGAGTATGGGGAATGAGAGAAAGACTTTTTATTATTATTATTAATATTATTATTATTATTTATTATTATTATTATTATTTTTATTATTTTTATTATTTTATTAATTATTATCAAAAGGAAAGCGGCTAAACTACCAGGGCATAGAGCACTGCAGGGTAGGAACTGATGCAGGATCTAGAAGAAATAAGGGTTGGCTGGACAATAAAGTTAGGAGGGAATGTCAAGAGTGCTAGAGAAGGATTATCAAAGTTTGTATTAAATAGGTGCTGACATAAAATCTTAGAGTCTTGTCAAAGTGGATCTGTCGCAAAGGGGGGAAAATAAAATAAGAGCTAGATGGTGACGACTCGGAGGAAAATTTTCGTGCTCGTTTTTAGACGGACAATCCAATAGAATATGGGAAATTAAAACCGGAACTAGAAAAAATTTAAAAAAGTGGAGCAGGATTCCTCCATGAGAACCCCTGAGTTAGCGATTGTCCGATGCGAAGACGTATGTTTTCTCCCAACCTCCCATCGAATTAAGCAGAAAGCCAGAATCCAAAATTTTTTTGACAGAATGTAAGTTTATGAGTAAAATTTAGACCAACGTTGTTACCAAAAGTTGCGAAAAGGGGAGAAGAATTACGCAAAAATGTCGAGAATGGGGAATACTTCTTTTTTAAACTGGGAGGGGTTGACTTCATCCCCAGAGAGTTCCCGATCATTTCCTGAATATCAAATGACCAAGGGCCATCAGAAAACATTCCTTATTTTTGCTGTCATGCGGGATCCCAAAATTTCATAGTCTTTTGGTTCTTTTAAACAGACCAAACGGGGGAAAACTGGGGGAAAAAACACCCAAAATCACCGCGATTACCCCCGAGGAGATTGGTTGGGGGGGAAAAGGAGTGGAAAAAAACTTGGGAGGGGACAGGGGGGAAGGACTTGGGGTGAGGAAGGAAAAATTGGGAGGGGCAGGGAGGGAGGAAAATTGGGAGGGGACAGGAGAGGAAGGAATTGGGAAGGGGCGGGAGGAAGGAACTGAGAGGGGACAGGGAGGAAGGAAATTGGGAGGGGCAGGGGGGAAAGGGAAGGGAAATTTTAGAGGGAATAGGAGGGGAAAAAACTGGAAGGGAAAAAAAGGGGGGGGACTGTACGGGGGGAGGATGAACCTCTTTCCGAACAGAAAGTAAGAGGTAAAGAACTGGGGGCAGAGAGTGGGAAAAAAAAAATGTTTGGAAAGGCATGTGAAGAAGGGGTAAAAAGGGGGGTTTGAACTTTTGGTATGGTTTAGCTTCAAAGAAATAGGATGAGGGGGGGTTTTTTTTGGAGAGGTCTTGTGAATAGACACAGTAGTGAGAAAGAAATTCAAGGCGTATAGGCTTTTAGGTGGGGGGCCCCGGGGGGCGAGGGGCGAAAGGTTTGAGGTAGAGGTGGGGAGGAAATTTTGACATTTTTGACAGGGAGGGGGGGACACCGAGGTTGGGGTTTTCTTAAAATCTAGAATAAGAAATCTGGAAGTTTGCCTGGGGACGCAGATGAGAGACTCCTAGCTATTGAAACCTTTTCTCCATGGGCAAACAATTTTTTCCCTTTTTTTTATTAAACTTGGCAATGGCGAGAAAAACCCGGGTGTTCCTCATTAAAATTTAAAGGCAAGAGGGAAAGGGATTCGGGTTGCGGGAAATGTTTTGGGAAATGGCCGCCCGCACCACAGACGGGCCCCCTTGCTGGACCTAAAATATTTTGCTGGGGGGCCCAAAAGCGCCGGGCAATTTTTCCACTTTGTGAGGGCGGGGACAACTCCCCCGGCTTGGGCCCGGTTTTCCCAATTTTAAACGGGGGATGGAACCTCAAAACAGCCCAAACGTTAAATGAGCTATTTTGGGCAGGGGTAGCATCCCCCCCACGGGCAGGTAGTATATACACGTCAAATTTTGGAAAAATTGGGGAGGTTTTGGGGAGCCCCAATTTTGTTCGAGAATGTCGTCCCCCACATGTTTTAGAATTTTGTTAAACCAATGGTATGGGGCCCAGAAAAAAACCACTACAAAAATTGAGAAAAGGGTTTTTTTTAATTGTTACCAGTGACAGCATCTACTGTGGTAAAGAGAGATCGGGGGCTGGCTAGCACTGTTTTTAACCGGGACGATACTTTTGACCCCCTTTTTAAAGAGCATGAAAAAAAAAATATTTTGACCAAAGGGCCCATAGGAGCGTCTTGTTGAAAAATTATGATCTGAAAGATAGTCGATGTCGGTTGTAGAGTAAAAAACCAGTCCATTTTTTCTACTAAAAACAAAGTGTGTAAGGGAAGGGGTTTGTCATGTCTTTTTTTTTCGGGCAGAGGGGAGAAGTAATAAAAGTGTAAACGTTAATGGGCCCCCCCCCGGGTGGTTCGGGTGGGGGACCAGGGGTGGTCTGACGTGAGAGGGTTTGGATTTTCCAGAATTGCAATGCAAGGAAAAGGGGTTTAGAATGGCCAAAGAAGTGTGGGGTGGGAAATGGGGAGCCCCAGGTGGAACCCCCCCTCCCCACCGGAAAACGGGGCCGGTCAAAAAAACCGGACCAGCAAATGTAGGGGGGCCCATTGGGAAATGGGGAAAAATTTAATCAAAATAACAGATATGGTAAAAGAACGGGGGACCGGGGGGGAGTTTGGTCTTTAACCCTTGGGGACCATGTCATTTTTTTCTTTTTGTTTATTAAAAACAAAAGGGAAAAAAATTAAAAAAGGGGAGAACGTGGAGGGATCCCCTCCTAGGAGGAAGGAAAAGGGCCCGTAACCCCCCTCCGCGCCAAGAGGCCCCCAGCACCACGAGCAGTGTAGATGCGGCAGGGAAACCCCTTGCCCATACCCTACCCTTCATCCCAAAAAACCCCAACAGTTCGGGATAGAACCTCCATCAAACCCGCCCACCTCAGTAGACACAAAAGGGGCGGCCTGATCCCGGGGCACAAAGCATACCCCCCTTCGGCCACCCCCCTCCGAAAAGGCAGCCCTCCAGAAATCCGTCTGCCCACCCCAAAGTCCCCCTTTCCCCCCCCCGAGAACCAAAGAGGGAATTGGGCATTCCCATTTTGATCCCGATTCCCCCAAAAAACCTACCCCCACCCCCAAAGGCCCTTAAAGGGAAATTTGGGAGGGACCACGGTCCCTTTTCCCCTTCCTAGAAACCAAGAATGCCTGAGGGAAAAACCCCACGGGTTTGAAAACAGGAAGGGGATAGGGGATTTTTGAGGGGGAGGGGGAAAAAGGGAGGGGAGGGATGGGGGGGAAGGGGTTTAGTGAAGGGGGGTTTTTGGGGGTTAAATTTTAATTTTCGGTCTGAGGAAAAAACCCAAAAAGGTTTCCAATTCCCCCAATAAATTAGCCTCTTTACCACAAAAAGGGAGCCCTCTTAAAGGGGTGAAAAACCCAGGGGGAGACAAATACACAGACCACAGTTTGCAGACACAAAAAACATACACACAAAAGAAGAGATATCATAAAGTAAGGGAGCGGGAAAGAAACCTGTATGACCATGAGGGGGGGGGGCCCCGGAGTTGAATCAAACCCTGCAACTCCCAAACAAAGGGAATACACACGAAAGTGTGGAAGGTCCCACATGCATCCCACACCTTGCCTCTGGCAGTAATTAAAAAACATAAGAGTATGCTAGTCATCTTTTTGCCCTTTGTTTATTCCTTTTTAAAAGCTGAAAACCCGGGAGTTTCGGGGAAAAAACTGGAGCTGCCCATGTATGTCCGTCGGAACTATGAGATCGCTCGGGACTAAATACTAAAATGATGTTAGGAAAAAAAATGTTAATTGAAAATACCCAGACTCACGCTTTCCCGACAGTTTGGGGTTCATTTAAACACGCATCATGTCCTCGTCTTCATTTAAATTAACATTTACAATATAAAGGGGGACTTGTGGACCAACAAGGGTTAATTTTAAACCCCATGATTCATAAAATTTAAAAAGTTTGGATGTATAAAAAAACACATGGTTTTCCAGGTTCTAAAATCAGGTATAAGAAAGGCTGTCCGTTCTTTCCCACATACTCCCCCGTTTTTCCCTTCTCTGTTTTTCGTGGATTTTTTAGTATTCCCCCATGCCAGAAAGCTTAAAACGGTCGAGGTACAAAATAGTGTTTACTGCGGAAAGGGAAAATTACAAGGGGATGATCCCCTCAGGGAATAGTGTTGACACATTCCAGTAAAAACTGGTGGAAGAAATAAATTGTTTTAAACAGAGGGGGAAAGGGAAAAGGGGGAACCACGAGAAAAAGGACAAGCAGGGAATGAGCAACAAAAAAATAACCCCAGCAAAAAATTTTTCCCCCCCTCAATGCAAATTTTTTATGCCTTGGGTCCTGCAGGAGGTATATCTGGAAAAAAAAGAAATTTTTGGGACCATCCCAAAAAAATGCTGCCCCCACAGGGCCAACAGGGAGTGAAACCCCTCGTTTGAAAACTTTTTTCACCCAAAATTTTGCATTTGCCAGTCCATGAAGGAAAAATGAACAAAATACTGCCGGGCCCACATCAAACGTGGAAAAGGGACCGGGGTCCCCCAACCATGGGAAACAAGACGGGGGAGTAAAACCCTTTTTCCAGGGGGGAGGTTTTTTAGTACTAAAAAGGGAAAAAAAAAGACAGGCATGAAAGGGCAAAAAAATTCGACCCCCAATGAAAAAACATTTTCCAGGACAGGGGCCAGCCCTTGGCCCCCCAAATTCAGAAACATACTTTAATCCCCAGCAAAAAAAACCCTCCCCAAAAATTCCATCAGGATAATGACTTTTAAATTTTTTGGGCAAAACAATGGGAAATTTTAAAGTCATCAACAAATAGAAAAATTTCCCTTTTCATAAAAAAATGCTACGGAGTCAAATGCAATTTTTTGGGCGGGCATTCCGGGAACCCCATAAAGGATCATTTGACAAAAAAATAGGGGACCCCGGGAAATAACCATTCCGATGTAACAAACTGACGGGCAAAAAGGGGGGGTTGGCCTGTACATCAGGGGTCGCTCATTTGATCAGAACCCTAAACACCTAAATTGTTGTTTTTTAAATTTTTTGGCAGCAAAGATTAAAAACCCAAATTCCCTTGTCATTGTGGTTGTTTTAAACCTCCAAAGCAACTTCCCAGCAATTCCTGGAACCTCTTTTGAAAATTGACCACTTTTCTAAAAATCTCCCCAAAATCTTGCAAAAGAAAAAATTTTTGCTACGGGGGGGATTTCCCTGAGGGCACTTAAATGGGGAAAAGGATACAAAAAAATATTTTAGCAGAAATTTAGCCCCGGGGGCAGCCAGATGAAAATTCCCCCACACCACGGGGTTAAAAAACCCCGCAACAAATTCCCTTTAAAACCCGGGAAAAATTAGAGCCCCAAAAGACTAGAAAATGCTGGATCTAAACTTCATACCAACGATTATCTTACGTAAATAACCGTATTAAAGAAATACCCCAGATCACAACATAAAAAAGAGGTACAGACATTTTATGCTAGGACTCCGACCAGCAAAATGGGCCCTCGGGTTTTGGGGTACCTTCACAAAATTCAACTTTAAAAACAAAAAAATACCCTGGGAACAAGTTTCCAAATTTCCCAAATGAAAAATAGCTTGCAAAAAAATTTATTTTTTTATATTTTATTAACACACTGGCCGTTCCCACCAAGGGAGGGTGGCCCAAAAAAAAAAAAACTTTCACCTCATTCACTCCCCCACTGTTTTTTGCCCCAAAAGGGGGCTTTAAAACCCCCAGTTTTTAAACGGGAAAATTAACCCCCCCTCCTTCAGAGGCAACACTGTAAAATTTCCCTTCCCCCAGGACTCAAGTTTCCCGGGCCCGCCGGTTTCCCTTAACCCCCTTCAAAAAAAAAATGTTACTTTGCTCACACTCCAACAGCCCTCAAGTATTAAAACCCCCTTTTTTTCTCCATTCACTCCTATCAAAACCGCTCCCGCCTCCTGCTGGGAAAAACCCAAACCCCTCGGACACAAACTTCCTTTTTTTCCCCCCCCTCCAAAAATTTCCCCAGGCCGACCCCCACCCCCCCTTCCCCTTTCCCCTACAGACTTATTTCACTTTGAAGTAAAATTTTTGTTTTGTTCCCTTCTCTCTACATTGTCCAACCACCTCAACAAAACCCCTTTCCTTTAGCCCCCCCCCTTTTGGGCAAAAGTTTGGCAATCCCGCACCTCCTCCCAACCTTTCCAAAATTCGAATTCCTGCCTTAATTTACACCCCCAGGGCCCCAGACAAACATCCCCCACTGCCTCCACCTTTTTCCTCGCTGCAAAAATTTATCACCCATCTTCACACCCTTTTAAAAAGGTTGGTTAAAAAAATATACCCCTTTATACATTCCCCTTTTTTGCTTCCAAGGGCCCAAAATTTTTTGTCTCCACAACTCCTAATGGGGCACCACCTCCCCTTTTCCCCCTTTATCAGGTTTTAAAGATTCCCCCTCCTCTTCCATAGATCCATCCCCCTGACACGTCCACTCACAAATACCCGAAAAACATTCACCCTCCCCTACTCTCCCCCCTCCAGTCGTTATCCAATCTTTCATCATTTTAATCCCTTTTTTTATCCTAAAAACTTTCTTTTCCTGCATTCACTTTTAAAATTTTTTTCTTTTAAAAACACCCTATCAAAAATTCCCCCCCCCCAACCCCCTGGGAACTTCTCTTCAAATCTCCCCAAAAGCACTGTCCCTCAGCCCAAAAAACAACTGGACAAATCCCCCCTTTTTGTGAAAATTCTTTATCTTTTAACTCCCCCTCCCCCTTGCCCCAAACCCTCGCATTTAACCCTTTTCCCTTTCAAACCCCCCTCACAAATATTGAAACAAACCCCGGGGGACCCCCACACCAAACCTTGGGCTAAGGTCCCCCTTTTATGGGGAAAAAATCTCCCTCTTTTTCCCACATACTCTAAATTGAGCCACTATCCTCGTAAAAACCCTTTACTGGTTTCAGTAACCTACCCCCTATAACCCCACACCCGCAACTTGCCACTTTCCCCCCCCTAAACCACCCCCGGGCATAAGCCTTTTTCCCAAAAACCATAAATGCCACAAAAACCCCTTTAGCCTTATCTAAATACGTTTTTCTTAAAAATGTTTAAATGTAAAACACCTGGGCCAAAACACCCCCTACCTTTCTAAAGCCTCCCTTTTTCCTCTGCTATTTTTCCCATTCCCGTCTTTCTCTTAATTTTTTCAAAAAATAACTTACCATAAACCCCCTTTACCGGTTACCCCCAAAGAAATTATCCCCCTATAATTTTTGCACTCTTTTTGTTCCCCCTTTTCCTTTTTTTCAAAGGGGAAAATTTCCCTGCTATCTGCCAGTCCCTAGGTACCTTACCCTCTTCCATACATTTATTAAATAATAGCACCAACCACTCCAAAACTATATCCCCACCTGCTTTTAACATTTCTATCTTTATCCCATCAATCCCAGCTGCCTTACCCCTTTTCATTTTATCTACTGCCTCACGAACTTCCCCCACACTCACAACTGGCTCTTCCTCACTCCTACAAGATTTTATTCCTACTTGCTCTATACATGAAATCACAGCTTCCCTATCTTCATCAGCATTTAACAATTCCTCAAAATATTCCCTCCATCTTCCCAATACCTCTAACTCTCCATTTAACATCTCTCCTCTCCTATTTTTAACTGATAAATCCATTTGTTCTCTAGGCTTCCTTAACTTTTTAATCTCACTCCAAAACTTTTTCTTATTTTCAACAAAATTTGATGACAACATCTCACCCACTCTCTCATTTGCTCTCTTTTTACATTGCTTCACCACTCTCTTAACCTCTCTCTTTTTCTCCATATACTCTTTCTTCCTTGCATCAGTTCTACTTTGTAAAAACTTCTCATATGCTAACTTTTTCTCCCTTACTACTCTCTTTACATCATCATTCCACCAATCGCTCCTCTTCCCTCCCGCACCCACTTTCCTGTAACCACAAACTTCTGCTGAACACTCTAACACTACATTTTTAAACCTACCCCATACCTCCTCGACCCCATTATCTATGCTCTCACTAGCCCATCTATCCTCCAATAGCTGTTTATATCTTACCCTAACTGCCTCCTCTTTTAGTTTATAAACCTTCACCTCTCTCTTACCTGATGCTTCTATTCTCCTTGTATCCCATCTACCTTTTACTCTCAGTGTAGCTACAACTAGAAAGTGATCTGATATATCTGTGGCCCCTCGATAAACATGTACATCCTGAAGTCTATTCAACAGTCTTTTATCTACTAATACATAATCCAACAAACTACTGTCATTTCGCCCTACATCATATCTTGTATACTTATTTATCCTCTTTTTCTTAAAATATGTATTACCTATAACTGAACCCCTTTTTATACAAAGTTCAATCAAAGGGCTCCCATTATCATTTACACCTGGCACCCCAAACCTACCTACCACACCCTCTCTAAAAGTTTCTCCTACTTTAGCATTCAGGTCCCCTACCACAATTACTCTCTCACTTGGTTCTAAGGTTCCTATACATTCACTTAACATCTCCCAAAATCTCTCTCTCCTGTACACTCCTCTCTTCTCAAGCTTGGAAAATATTCTAAACAGCATGAATCCGAACCTTTGTCTGGAAAAAATTAATTCTGTGGCACTTAGAGTCTGCTTAAGGCACATTCCAATAAGAAAAAAAAGAGAAGATGTAAACTAGAAAGAGAGAGACGAACACTGTGCAGGCGAAGGTGAAGATTCACAGAGCTGCTGAGAGTGGCCAGTATATCTGAAATACGAAGGGGAGGGAGGCACTGATCATAGAAACAACAAATATTGAATTCAGTTTTAGGTTAGATGGGACCTACACAGATGACAGCAAAGATATGAGTGAGATATTAAAGTCCCACTATGACTTAGTGTTCAGCGAGCCATTAACCAGACTAAGGGTCGACAAACTAAATGAATTCTTTGTTACCGAGATCCAATATTTAGTCATCTCGAAAATCTTTGATATTATCATAACACCACAAGGCTTCGAAAAGGAAATAAATGACATGCCCATTCACTCTGCCCCAGGCCAGGACTCATGAAACTCCATGTTCATCAAGAATTACAAGAAGCCCCTGTCACGTGCCTTCAGCATTCCATGGAGAGGGAGCATGGACACAGGGGTCATCCCTCACTCACTAAAAGCAGCAGAGTTAGCCCCATTCAACAAAGGTGGCAGAAAAGCAATTGCAAAGAACTACAGACCGATAGCCCTAACATCCCATTTCATAAAAATTCTTTGAAAGGGTCCTAAAATGCAAGCTCGCCAACCACCTAGATACCCATCAGTTACACAACCCAGGGCAACATGGGTTTAGAGCAGGTCACTCCTGCCTGTCCCAGCTACTGGAGCACTGTGAAAAGGTCCTGGATGCTATAGAGGATAAGCAAAATGCGAAAGTCTTTGACAAGTGTGACCATGGTATAATAGCGCAGAAAATGCCTGACAAATGAATAACAGGAAAAGTTGGTAGATGGATCTATAATTTCCTAATAAACAGAATACAAATATTAATAGAAAACAGAGTAAAGTTTAAGGCAGCTACAGTGAAAAGCTCTGTTCCCCAAGGCATAGTACTCGTTGCCATCCTATTCCTCATCCTCAAATGTGATATTGACAGAGGTGTAAGCCATAGGTCCATGTCTTCCTTCGCAGATGACTCCCGAATTACCATGACAGTGTCACTGATTGAATACATTGCAAGACTCCAAGCGGACATCAATCAAATCTTCAATTGGGCCACTGAAAACAATATGAAAATTCAGTGAAGAGAAATTTCAACTACTCAGATATGGAAAACTTGAGGAAATTAAAACTGTATCAGGGTATACAACAAATTCTACTCACACAATAGAACGAAAAAGTAATGTGAAGGACCTGGGAGTGATAATGTCGGAAGATTTCACCTTCAAAGACCACAACAATGTATGTACCTCATCTGCTCGAAAAATGATAGGATGGATAATAAGAACCTTCAAAACTAGGGATGCGAAGCCCATGATGATTCTCTTCAAATTGCTTATTCTCACTAGGCTGGAATACTGCTGTACACTAACTGCCCTCTTCAAGGCAGGTACGATAAGGCATAGGTGCCTTATCGTACTTATGCGATAAGGCACCTATGCCCTGGAACACAGGCGAGAAAGATACATGGTAATATACACTTGAAAAATCCTCGAGGGATTAGTATCAAACTTGCACACGAAAATCGCCCCCTAAGACAGGAAAAGACTCGACAGGAGATACAACATTTTCCTCAGTGAAAAGCTGGACTTCCATGAGTACACTAAGAGACATCACAATAAGTGTCAGGGGGCCCAGACTGTTCAACTGTCTCCCAGCATACATAAGGAGGATTACCAATAGACCCCTGGTTGTCATCAAGAAGGCGCTGGACAGGCATCAAAAGTCAGCATATGATCGGCCGTGCTGTGGTTCGTATGATGGTTTACGTGCGGCAAACAGTAACAGCCTGGTTGATGAGACCCCGATCCAACACGAAGCCTGGTCTCAGACCGGGCCGCGGGGGCGTTGACGCCCGAAACCTTCTCCAGATATACTCCAGGTATATACCAAGGAAGTAATAGTAGTTAACAGAGAAAAGTAACAGTTCACAGACTGTGAACTGCTGAGGTCCGGAATTTGTAGAAAATATAAATATTATCAAAGTACACTGGAATTTGACACACAGTCATGCAAGTTGACTAAGTTGACACACAGTATGTAAGTTGAGACACAGTCATCTAAGTTGACACATGGTCATGTAAGCTGACACACAGTCATGCAAGTTGACACATGGTCATGTAAACTGACACACAGTCATGCAAGTTGACACATGGTCATGTAAACTGACCCACAGTCATGCAAGTTGACACATGGTCATGTAAGCTGACACACAGTCATGCAAGTTGACACATGGTCATGTAAACTGACACACAGTCATGCAAGTTGACACATGGTATGTAACTGACACACAGTCATGCAAGTTGACACATGGTCATGTAACTGACACACAGTCTTGCAAGTTGACACATGGTCATGTAAGCTGACACACATGTCATGCAAGTTGACACATGGTCATGTAAGCTGACCCACAGTCATGCAAGTTGACACATGGTCATGTAAACTGACACACAGTCATGCAAGTTGACACATGGTCATGTAAGCTGACACACATGTCATGCAAGTTGACACATGGTCATGTAAGCTGACACACATGTCATGCAAGTTGACACATGGTCATGTAAACTGACACACAGTCATGCAAGTTGACACATGGTCTTGTAAGCTGACAGAAAGTTCTGTTTGTTGTTCTACCTGGGTCTGGTTTCTCCTGCTCCCCTTATTCCTTGCCTCCCATTCCACCTTATGACATTGCAACCTCTCTTTCAGTATCATCTTTTCTTCCTGTTTTCTGTCTCGGTCGAGGTACATGCTCTGGTACCATGGTTTGTCCCTTAGATGTGCTTTCTCATGCAGGATCCGGTTTTAGGCTGACTCTGCCTTGGAAATCAATTTGACTGGACTTTTTTTTCTCTCTCACAAAGCACCCAATTCTCCAAAAATTTGTCAGTTGGGTCATGTCATCCTCTCCTATTGCTTTCATGATGCTTTCAATCATTTTTTTTCTCCTGTTTTCTTGCTTCGTAAGTTTCCCCTGCTACTTCTTGGAGCCCATAGACAAAAACTGCCCTCTCCCTTTCATCCTCCCACTGTGCTACCCTGAGCATCCTCTGAGAAGAACTAGTTCCTGCCACTGACGCATCTGTTCCTACTGTCTCTTCCCTAACTGGTGTCCCTGTGCTTACCGGTTCCTGGCCAAGGAATTTGTCTGTTAGAGCCTCTGCATATAGCTTAGCTCCTTCATTGACTTTGGTCTCCTCTTGTGTTCCTGCTATTCTCCCTGTCTTTTCTCGGGCCCCACTTGGGTCTGGTAGAGCCATTGCATACGATGTAGCTCCTTTACACCCTGCAATCCCTTCATCTGTGACTAATGTAGCAGTTTTTGATGTCATGGCTGTACTGTCCTTTGGATCTATAGGCTGTTTCAGACTTTTTAGTTCTTCTTCTAAGTTCTGTATCTTAGTTTTTGGTGCTATGGCTTGTAACTCCCATTTCCTGCTCTTCTCAGCTATTTTCTCTTCCATTTTTTTTTGCCGAGCTGTTCCAGCTTCTTCCCCTACTCCTCCTCCCTTCTCATGAGCTCTGCCTCCCAGTCTTCTCTCCCAGTTCCACACCTCACAGCTTCATCCACCAGGCCTCTGGTTCTCCATTCTGATTTTTGGTATCCAATTTTCTTTCCACAGAAGGAAGAGCTTGTGCATTTTCAAGAGTGAGTGTGTGGAGGGGGCTGTTTGTTGTATGGAGGGAGAGGGGGAGGAGTCAGTGAGGGGTAGAGGATAGAGAGTGGGAGGGGGACAGTGGGAGGGGGACAGTGGCAGAGAGAGATGGGGGAAGGCATGGAGGTACAAGGGAAGAGGGGGAAGGGAAGTGTGGGAAAAAAAAGGGATGGGAGGGGAGTAGGAGGAGTAAGGAGGAGAAGGAAGACGAAGAGGGAGAGTGGAACAGGAAAGAGAGAGAGAGAGAGAGAGAGAGAGAGGGACAGACAGACAGTCAGACAGTCAGAGACAGAGAGAGAGAGGGAGGGAGAGGAGAGGGAGACTGTGAGAGTATGTGAGTGAGAGTGTGTGAATGAGAGTGTGTGAGAGTGTGTGAGAGTGTGTGAGTGAGGGTGTGTGAGTGAGAGCATGTGGGTGAGAGGGTGTGGGAGAGAGTGAGAGAGTGTGAGTGAAAGGGTGTGATTGAGAGAGTGTGATTGAGTGTAAATGAGAGTGAGTGTGAGTGAGAGTGAGAAAGAGAGTAGGTGTGATTGTGTGTATGTGTGTGGCTGTAGACTATTGTGTGTGTGTGTGTGTGTACTCACCTAATTGTACTCACCTAATTGTGGTTGCAGGGGTCGAGACTCAGCTCCTGGCCCCGCCTCTTCACTGATCGCTACTAGGTCCTCTCTCTCTCTCTGCTTCCTGAGCTTTGTCATACCTCGTCTTAAAGCTATGTATGGTTCCTGCCTCCACTACGTGACTTGCTAGGCTGTTCCACTTCCTGACGACTCTATGACTGAAGAAATAATTCCTAACATCCCTGTGACTCATCTGAGTCTTCAGCTTCCAATTGTGACCCCTTGTTTCTGTGTCCCATCTCTGGAACATCCTGTCTCTGTCCACCTTATCTATTCCACGCAGTATCTTGTATGTCGTTATCATGTCTCCCCTGACCCTTCTGTCCTCCAGTATCGTCAGTCCGATTTCCCTCAACCTTTCACCGTAGGACATTCCCCTGAGCTCTGGAACTAGCCTTGTTGCAAACCTTTGTACTTTCTCTAACTTCTTGACCTGCTTGACCAGGTGTGGGTTCCAAACTTTTGTTACATACTCCAGTATGGGCCTGACGTACACAGTGTACAGTGACTTGAACGATTCCCTATTAAGGTATTGCAACGCTATTCTCAGGTTTGCCAGGCGCCCATATGCTGCAGCAGTTATCTGGTTGATGTGTGCCTCCGGAGACGTGCTCGGTTTGTATGTCCACATAGCCTATACTCTGCCTGCGGTCTTCTTTGCCCTTCCCCAATCTTCATGACTTTGCATTTGGCAGGGTTGAATTCGAGAAGCCAGTTTCTGGACCACGTGACCAGTCTGTCCAGGTCTCTTTGAAGTCCTGCCTGATCCTTATCCGATTTAATTCTTCTCATTAACTTCATATCATCTGCGAACAGGGACACTTCAGAGTCTATCCCTTCCATCATGTCATTCGCAAATATCAAAAGTAGCACTGGTCCTAGAACTGACGCTTGTGGGACCCCGCTTGTCACAGGCGCCCACTGTGATACCTCCTCACGTATCTTGACTCGTCGTTGCCTCCCTGTCAGGTATTCTCTGATCCATTGTAGCGTCCTCCCTGTTTTGCGTGCCTGATCCTCCAGCTTCTGCACTAATTTCTTGTGAGGAACTGAGTCGAAGGCCTTCCTGTATTCCAGGAAAATGCAATCCACCCACCCCTCCCTCTCGTGTCTTACTTCTGTTATCTTGTCATAAAACTCCAGAAGGTTTGTGACACAGGATTTGCCTTCCATGAACCCGTGCTGGTTGTCATTTACAATCTTGTTCCATTCCAGGTGCTCCACCACTCTCCTCCTGACAATCTTTTCCATGACTTTGTGTGTGTGTGTGTGTGTGTGTGTATTTGTATTAACACATCGGCCGTTTCCCACCAAGGCAGGATGACCCGTAAAGGAGAAACTTTCATCACCATTCACTTCATCTCTGTCTTGCCAGAGACACGCTACACTAGACTTGAACTTCAGCATCAACATTCCTCCTTCAAAGGCCAGGCACTGTATTTTCCTCCTCCAGGACTCAAATCCGGCCATGTTAAGTCATAAAAACCATTTCTCTCTACCTGCTCCTATCTAACAAGCTCACGCATGCTTGCTTAAAGTCCAAGCCCCTCGCACACAAAACCTGCTTTGTCCATTCCCTCCAACCTTTCCTAGGCCGACCCCTACACCACCTTCCCTCCACTACAAATTTATATGCTCTCCAAGTCATTCTGTTTCGTTCCACTCTCTCTAAATGTCCGTACCACTTCAACAACCCCTCCTAAGCCCTCTTAGTAACCTCGCACCTCCTCCCAATTTCTCTGCGTTATATTCACACCTCACATTGCCATCAGACACGACGTCTCCACTGCCTCCAGCCTTCTCATTGCTGAGTGCGAGTTTGAGCTGGAGTATCGGAATAATACTTTTTTGACTATCGGAAGCTCGCTGAGCAAGGCCGCTGCCCCATCACTGATGTTTCCTCAGCTTCCTTCATCGCTGTGACAGAGGAAGTGGCCCTGGATTTCGTGTTACTGTATCACCCGAGGTTGCTGCTCAGTGGTGAGAGTTCTCCATGACGTTAGAGGATGGACAACCGGGATTTTCAACGCAGCCTTGACACGGCGGAGCCTCTCTGGGCAGTGCAGGTTCCAGGCATGTTGCTTCTTGCTGTAGTTCGGACACCGAGGTTATGTAGCTTCCCGTCTTTTCATTTTATCCAAGCAGTTCTTGGGCGGGTGAGACCCACTACAGATGCCGCTTATTTCCTTAAACTGTCAACAGGTGCCTGAAGCATCTCAAAAGTTCTGGGTTGTACGTTCTAACCTGGTATCTTCCCCTGCAACGGCTTGATAAGGCTCCTGGAGAGCGAAGCGTTGCCGCAGTAAAATGACACATTAGCTGCACTTTTACTTAACACATTGTCGGTAATTCTACAAACATTAACACAAATGAGATCCAGTTAAGATGGTAGAGATCCTCTATGTTGGATCAAGACCTGCCTCATAGATCCAGTTATGCTGGGAGAGGTTCTCTATGATGGATCAAGACCTGCCTCAGGTACGTTGCCGTCCTTCTTGGCATGGAGCCATTCAACTTTCAGGATGTTTTTGTTACTATGGATTACACAGAGAGACATGTCTAGTGGACAGAGCATTAGTATGGATTTTAGTTCTGTTAAGACAAGTGGTGATTTGAGGTCGTTCACCTTCTGCAATACCTAATAGGTCTCTGTGTTTCGGGAAGCGAAAATAAACCCCCCTTTCTGATTTGGGGACACTGATATCAGGCCAAATTTCTTCTCGAGGTGAGTTATAGCAGAATGCAGGGTGTAGTGGTGGTCCTTGTTTATCAAGGCTACAGGTGGCTTGGCTTGCTCAGTCTGAGGCAAGCAAACATTGTCTCCTCCGGGACTTGGGGACTCCTGCCAACCTTCTCCATCCAGTCTACCCCTCAAGGAAGGTTCCTTGACGCTGGTGAGGGGCTCTTGATCTAGGGATGGTATCCATGTTCCAGTTCCCTGAATTAAGCCTGAATACCTTCCACATCCCCCCTCCCACAAGCGTTGAATAATCATACGGGCTTGGCGCTTCCTCCTTGATTATGATTACGATAACACTGTAGTACAATATGTACAATTTAACATTGTAATTAATATATACACAAGTAATATTCAGGAGAAGTGTAAGAGCTAATATCCTGAATTAAATTAAATTATATTTCGTTGGTTTAATATCAGCCAGATGGAATCTCAAAGCACCATTAATATTACACTCAATTTAAGGGGTAACTAGACTTGATCTTATTCTGACAACCTGTTACAAACTAGAAACAGTCTAGATGCTGGAGGTGGATCAGTAAGTTGACTTTCTAGTATTCTCTGCAGATGTTTTTATTTTATGGATATCGCATTTTGTAACAAATGTATATATGTCGTGCCGAATAGGTAAAATTGCGCAATTAGCAAGAACTGATTTAAAATTTAGTCATTTCTAATTTTTTCTTTTATAAGTATAAAGATATATTATTTCATTTATGTTAATGAATAAATTAATAATTTTGTACGTGTACTTAGCTCAGTGGTGACGTGTACTTTGGAGTGGTGACGTGTACTTAGCTCAGTGGTGACGTGTACTTAGCTCAGTGGTGACGTGTACTTAGCTCAGTGGTGACGTGTACTTAGCTCTGTGAAGACCTGTTTGTGTGCTCTCTGTGAATCTGTTCCAGGATGCCCTCTCTTGAGCAACTTTACCAGCAGTTGAGAGAGGAGCGCAGAGTTGCTAAGATGGAGATACGGCGTTTAAACGGAGGAAAACAGAGGTTCGTAGTAACCCTTTCTTTTGTGAGTCCGCGGGTTTAAAGAGGGGAGTTGGTCAGTGGGGGGGGCAACAGGGAAACCCAAGTGAAATCAAGAAAAGGTTGGAGGGGGGGAAGCAACGGAAACCAAAAGACTACCGTGGAAATTTCCCAAAAATATTCTCGGTGCTCCCTGCAAATTTTGGGAGTGTTTACTGGGATGCCCACAAGGGCACAAAGAAGCATTGGCAGGTGAGTGAGCATCCCTAAAAAACCCCAACAAAAGCCCCATCGAGAACGTCTTGACGAATTTACAAGGGGTGTAATGCTACCTGGCGAATGTGAGTCGCTTCGGAGCATCACGACGGACGACCCCAAAGGGAAAGGAAAAAACATTGTTGTTTTTGGGGTAAGTTAGGTACAGGATAGGGCATTCTGCTTGAAGGATAGGAGTGGGAGGCAGGAGGTGTTTTCCGGGGTGGGTTGAAGGATATTTTTGCGTTGGATGCACATGAGAGGTAATGGGGAGCAATCCTATTTCTGTCTAGTTGGAGGCAACGTTTTGGGCGAGTAGGAGTGAGGACCTGTTTGGGTATAGGTCGCAATAGAGATAATTGGGGGAAAAGGGTGGGAAACTGTATAGTGGCTTTTGCAAGGAAGGGTTGGAAATGAATGGTTGCCCAGAGCAATTGGTGTCAATTGCGGTGTAAAGTACTGAAGGGAAAAAATGCGGGGTAACATTCATTGAAACTGGGCCCTCTTCTATGGCAAAATGCATGATGCCAGGGATGGGGTTACTTATCTGGTGTGGGGTGGGAGAAAACTGGCCAAGCAGTGGGGGAGTGTTTTGGGTCTTTAAACTAGGAATGTTAGGGTATGGGTTTTGGCGGGAAAACTGTGAAGTCGGGGTAGTAACATGGTCTAGGGAACTAGTAATAGGCAAAATGAGGTGGTTTTGGAAAGCCGTGGCATAATTTACGGTCAGTAATAAATTTATGAAAAAACGAAAGGAGCAGGAAGGGAAAAAAGGTGGAGGGTCATTAAAAATTTATTACACAAATAGTCCCAGTGCTAGGATAAAATGGCGAGTTGAGACTAAATTTCTGTGCGGGGGACATAGATGTATTTTCCATTACTGGCGTGGTTTATTTAAAAAGTCGGGACATGCCCGCAGAATGTCCATTCAGGGTTTTAAATTGTTCCAAGTAGATAGAAAGTATCGGGAAGGGGGGGGGGGGTGGAATTGTTGTCCGGGGTCGCTTGAAGTTGGCATAAAAACGGGTTTTTAAGTCTGAAATAAAACATACAGACCCGTTTAGGGGAAAAATTTTCGAGGGGCATGAAAAAATTAAAAATTTTGGTGGATTACCCCTCCCCAAATTTAGATAGGGACCAGGGGGAGCTATAGGAGGAAATTGTTAGGGCCCCAAGGCACGATAAGTGTAAACTAGGGGGACTTTAACTTTAGTCATATTTTTGGGTTTTTTTTGATGGGGGAATTTTGATCTACGATTTTTTAGAAATATTTTAGGATTGTTTTTTGAAGCAGTTTTTTGACAGAACCTACAAAGGGGAAATACGCTTGACTTGTTCTGGCAAAAAAATGAATCCTTTTTAATAATTTAGAAAATTTAAAAGGAAAAGGGTGCTGCACCAAATCAATTACATTTAGAATTGAAAGGAAGTATGATATTTGGGATAAAAATCGTAACAGTCCCCGATTTTCGCTTAGCAGTTTTCGATGGGTTAGAGAAAACTTATCATTGTTGACTGGGGGTAACGAAGGAGCTATCAATTGAGAGTTTTTTGAAAAAAATACATGCTGCTCAAAGAACGTTTATCCCTTATAAAGGGAAAATTGTCAAAAAAGAAAGACCCAAAAAGGATGAATAATAGGTGAAATATTACTAGGGCTAAGAAAGGAATTTTTAGGGTATCAAAAGAGGCGAGGGTCTCTTTGAATCGTTATTGACATTAGAGGGGCATTAAAAAGGGGTTTAAGAAAAGCTAAAAGGGACTATGAAATTAAGTTGTGGGATTCTAAAAACTAACCCCAAAAATTTTTTTTAGGTTTAGAAAAAAGTCAAGAAAGATAGGTCCCCTTAAAAAAAATATGGGCATCTTTCTGACAAAGAGAATGAAATGTGCTCGATTTTAAATAATTATTTTCTCTCGGTTTTTACACGGAAGACACTAATAATATTCCGGTAATTAATTTTATAGTGGATCAGAAGAAGATAAAATTAATGTAACATCACAGTCACTGAGTAAAATGGTTGTGAAGCAGATATACCGACTGAAGCAAAATAAGTCACCGGTCCTGATGGGGTTTTTTCAAGGGTTCTTAAGGAATGCAAAATGGAAGTCTGTGTACCATTAAAAATTTTTTTTTTAAATTTATCTCTTCAAACAGGTGTAGTGTCTGATATGTGGAAAGATGGCTAATGTAATTCCTATTTTTAAACAGGGACAAGTCTTTTACCGTCAAATTACCGCCCAATAAGCCTGACCTCAATTGTAGGCAAGTTGTTTGAGTCAATTATAGCTGAGGTTATAAGAAGCCATCTCGATAAGCATAGCTTGATTAATGAAAACTAGCATGGATTCACAAGGGGGCCGGTCTTGTATAACTAATTTATTAACTTTCTTCAGTAAAGCTTTGAGGTTTTTGACCACGATAAAGAATTTGATATTATTTACTTAGATTTTAGTAAGGCTTTTGATAGAGTTCCACCCCAAAAAGGGACTGTTGAAGAAAGTAGCAGCTCATGGCATTGGGGAAGGGTGCTCTCGTGGATCGAGTCATGGCTCACAGACAGGAAGCAGAGAGTGTCCATAAATGGGGCTAAATCCGAGTGGGGTTCAGTAACAAGTGGCGTTCCACAGGGATCAGTCTTGGGCCGTTGTTGTTTATAATATTTTATCAATGATCTTGATGAAAGGAAATTGCTAGTGATATGAGCAAATTCGCCGATGACACGAAGATAGGTAGGATAATTGATTCAAACGTAGATGTTAGGGAACTTCAGGAGGATTTAGACAAACTCTACTCTTGGTCAGAAAAGTGGCAGATGCAGTTCATGTAGATAAATGCAAGGTTCTGAAGTCGGGAGTGTCCATAACCTAGCAATTATAAGTTAAATAATGTAGAACTTAACCAGCAGATTGCGAAAAGGATTGGGGGTTATGGTAAGCAGCAACCTTAAACCAAGACAGCAATGCTAAACGTACGTAATAAGGCAAATAGATTTCTGGGATTTATTTTCAAGAAATGTAAGAACAGAAGTCCAGAGGTCATACTGCAGCTTTATACATCATTAGTAAGGCCTCACCTAGTTATGCAGCTCAATTCTGGTCTCATACTACCCGAATGGACATAATTCGTTAGAAAACATTCAGCGTAGGTTTACTAAATTAATACATAGCATTAGAAATCTTCCTTATGAAGAAAGATTGAAGACTCTTAAGTTACATTCACTTGTTAGACGAGAATGAGGGGAGGAACCTGATCGAAGTGTATAAGTGGAAATAGGTATTAATAAAGGGGATATTAACAAGGTCTTGAGGATATCTCTCCAAGAGAGAACCCGCAGTAATGGATTTAAATTAGATAAGTTTAGATTTTGAAAGGACATAGGAAAGTATTGATTTGGAAATAGGGTAGTTGATGAGTGGAACGTCTACCCAGGGTTTGGGTTATTGAGGCTAGGACTTTGGGTAGTTTCAAATTTAGGTTGGATAAGTACATGAGTGGGAGGGGTTGGATTTGAGTGGGACTTGGACATCGGAGCTTATTTCTTGGGTGGCGTTGAAAATTGGGTTGGTCAAATGCTTGTTAGTGGATGAATTGTAAAGGACCTGCCTAGTATGGGCCAACAGGCCTGCTGCAGTGTTCCTCCTTTCTTATGTTCTTATGTTCTTATGTTCAAAAGAACCTTAGAAAACTTACCTAACCTAACGCAAAATCGTGAAGCGTTCCAAATTTTCTGGAACGCAGGCGGGAGAGATACATGATTATATACACCTGGAAAATCCTAGAGGAACTAGTACCGAACTTGCACACGAAAATCACTCACTACGAAAGCAAAAGACTTGGCAGACGATGCAAAATCCCCCAAGAAAGCAGGGGTTCCT
>NC_069441.1:37603535-37711418 GCF_026875155.1 Cherax quadricarinatus
CTTTTTTAGCACACTGACTCTGGGCCGTGTTCTGCTAGCACCCGTTGGCTTTTTGGTTTCTGAGCCCCGACTCTGCGGGTTCGCTAGCACCCGTGAATTGGGGGGCTTTGCTGCACCAGCCTGACTCTGGGGGTGTTTGTAGACCAGCTGCTCTGGGCCGTTTCTGTAGCACCACTGCTCTTGCTGTTTCTAGGGCCCCCTGACTCTGGGCCGTTTTTTGCTGCACCAGTTGGTTTTTTCGGTGTTCTGCTGTCCATTTGATTTAGCGGTTTTTTTCTGCTGCACCAAACCTGAAACTGGGCCGTTTCTGCTAGCACCGCCTGACTCTGGGCGTTTTTTGCTAGCACCAGCATGACTCTGGGCCGTGTTCTGCTAAACACCCGTCTGACTCTTAGCGGTGTTCTACTAGCTCCCGTCTGATCTGGGCCGTGTTTGCTGCACCAGTCTGACTCTGGGCTTTGTTCTGCTAGCACCAATTTGACTTGGGCCCGGTTTTGCTGCACAGCCTAACTTGGGAAGTGCCCTACTAGAAAACCCAAAAACCCGGGCTCTGGGCCTGTTTACTAGCAAAGCTTGACTCTGGTCGTGCTCGCTAGACCAGCCTGAAACGGGGGGGCCGTTTTTCACTAGCACCGCCCGACTCTTGGGGGTGCCTGCTGCACCAGCCTGACTCTGGGCGGGGTTTTTTCTATAGTACCAGCCTGACTCTGGAGGTGTTCTAGCACCCGCCGGCTTGCCGGGCCCCCTTCAAAGCCTGTCTGGGAGGTCCGCTAAAAACCAAGCTGACGGGATTTTCCCAGCAAACCCGCCCCCCCCCCCCCCCTGTCCCCCGCGCTCTGGGCGTTTCATAGCCCAGCCTGACTCTGGCAGTGTTTTTTGCACCCAGCCTTTGGGCAGTGTTTTACTAGCACCCGCCTGCTTGGGCGTGTTCTACTGACCCGCCCCACTCGGGCGTGTTTCTACTAGCACCGCTGACTTGGGCGTGTTTATAGCACCAGCCTGATTGGGCAGTGTTCTCTAGCACCCGTTTTATCTGGGCAGTGTTCTTTTAGACCGCCTGACTCTGGGCAGTGTTCTACTAGCACCAGCCTGACTCTGGACAGTGTTCTACTAGCACCAGCTTGACTCTGGGCAGTGTTCTACTAGCACCAGCCTGACTCTGGACAGTGTTCTACTAGCACCAGCCTGATTTGGTGGGGTTTATAGCACCACCCTGACTATGGGCGGTTTTTTCCATATCCCCAGCCTGACTTTGGGCAGTGACTTGCCCCCAGCCTGAGTATGGGCAAGTACTATAGCACCACCCTGATAGGGGCAGTGTACTACTAGCCCCACCCTGGTATGGGCATTTGTATACTAGCCCCGCCTGATATGGTCAGTGTACATAGACAAGCCTGACTAGGGCCCAGTTTTCTACTAGCCCAGCCGGACATGGGCGTGTACTCTAGCACCAGCCGGTTAGGGGCGGGGTTTACTATAGCACCACCCTGACTATGGTCAGGTATCTCACCACCCGATATGGGCAATTTACTACTAGCCCAGCCTGACTATGGGCAGTGTAACTAACCCACCCTGACTATGGAGTGTCTACTAGCCCCACCCTGATATGGGCAGTGTACTATAGTCCATCCTGACTTTTGGCGGTTGACTACTAGCCCAGCCTGTCTATGGGCGGTGTTTTGCACCGCCTGACTAGGGGCGATTTTTCATGCACCGCCTTGACTATGGGCGGTGTTTACTACCCACCAGCCTGTATGGGCAGTGTACTTAGTCCAGCCGACTCTTGGCCTGTCTCTAGCACCAGCCTGTTATGGGCGGTTTTTTAATTTGCCCCAGCCTGACTTGGGCGGTGTTCTATAGCACCGTGACTATGGGCGGGTTTTTATTGCCCCACCCTGACTTGGGCGGTGTTTACTAGCACCAGCTGACTAGGGCGGTGTTTATAGCCCCCCCGGGACATGGGGGTTTTTACTAGCCCCAGTTTGATTTGGGGGTGTTTACTAGCACCGTGACTTGGCGGTTCTACTAGCACCAGCCTGACTATGGGGGGTTTGTTCACTAGCCCAGCCTGACTATGGGGGGTTTGTATACTAGCACCAGCCGATATGGGCGGTGTACTACTAGACCCCCTTGATAAGACCAGAAATCCACTCTCTGGTGCAACGTGGACAAAAAATCCTTGGGCAAACAGCGGGTATTCGTGGGAAAAAACAGTCTGTAATCAGCGGTTGACGGGTTTAAATCAACGGGGAAATCAGCGGTAGTTTTTTCATGACCTCACATCACTAGGAATGTACAATTATGTCAAGTACTCAAGCGGACAACGTCGAGCAGAAACGTCGAGCAGAAAAGTCAGCGACAACTCGAGCAGAAAACGTCGAGCAGACAACGTCGAGCAGCAACGTCGAGCAGAAACGTCGAGCAGACAACGGAGTAAATAAAATCCCAGCGGAGGTGGAATTAGGGAACAATCCCAGGATAGGGGGAACCCCTACGGAAACACCCCAGCAGGCAGGGAGAAACTAGGGCAACCCCCACGGAGGTGGAATTAGGGAACAATCCCGCGGGGAGGGGAAACCCTGGGGAAACAATCCAGCAAAAATGAGAACCCTTGGGAACAATCCATTGGAGGAGGAATCCAGGGAAAAAATCCAGCAGGCATGTGGAATCTAGGGAACAACCCGCAGGCGGAAAAATAGGAAAAATCCGCAGGCAGGGGAATTAGGGAAACAACCCCGCAGGAGGGGGAAATCTTGGGAACAACCCCAGCATGGGTGGGACTCTGGGAAAACAACCCCGAGGCAGGTAAAACCTAGGGAAAAATTATTTAACTAAAAATAAGCGCTAAATCCATAATGCTAAATTACAATCCAGGGATCAATCACAAAGATACGTACAACCCTTGGAAAATCACAGCGGTACGTAAAGGGCCTTGGAACATTCACAGCAGTGCGAAAAACCCCGGGAACAATCACAGCAGTAGAAAGCTGGAAACTCACAGCGGGTCGTACAAGCCATGGAACAATCACGCGGACGTACACCCTTGGAACAATAAGCAGGTAGAAAACCCTTGGGAACAATCACAGCGGTAGTAAAGCCAGGGAACTTACAGAGTAGTAAAAGCCAGGGAACAATACAGAGGTTCGTAAAACCCATGGAACCCAATCACAGCAGATACGTACGCCTTGGGAAAAATCAAAGCAGGTACGTACAAGCAGGGAAAATCACAGCAGGTGTAAAGCCAGGGAACTCACAGCAGGTAAGTAAAGCCAGGGAACAATCCACGGTGTCAACCCAGGGAAACAATCACAGCAGATCCCTACAACCCAGGGAACAATCACAGAGTCGTACAACCCTTGGGAACAATCACGAAAAGCCAGAGAAAAATCAAAGACAGATGTGCAGTTTACATACAGTTTTAACATACTGTGACAGAGGAAATTTCTCAGGGAAAAAATTTTTGAAAGGAAAAAACTTATAAAAAATTCTCATTAAATTCCCTTTGCAGGTAATTTAGGCGGCAAATACCACAACAAAAATGACTGTTATTCTGGCAATTTTATCTTAACTTATAAAAATTATGCATAGCAATGCATATATACATATTTTTTTAATATATATATATTATATAAAATTATTTTATATATATTTATATATATATATATTTATATTATATTATATATATTTTTTTATATATATGAAACATTAAAGGGTTTAAAAAATTTCCGAAATTTGTTAGGTAAGACACAATGCAACAGTTAGGTTTCTTTATTACGAAAGTTTGCCAACAGTGGCTTTTCAGTCGAGTACAGAAAAGTGATGAAGCAGAAAATACTTGAGACGAAAAATCAGTCCTCCCCCTTAAAGTTCTGAGGTGGTCGCCCTCAGTGGAGAAGAGCATTGTTCCAAGGTATGAAAATATTTTTTAAAAACCAATGCTCTTCCCCGACTGAGGGAGCCCACCTCAGAACTTAAGGGTGATGGCCCGACCTCCCAACTCTGCGTTCCCTATTTCCCCGTCTACCTCTGGGTAATAAAGCTCCATCTGATTTTAAACCCATATTGTTTCAGACTACGGAAAATGTTTTCCCCAGACTGAGGGATGCCCACCTAAAAAATTTTAAAGGGGTGATGGATGATTTTCTCTTCAAGTCTCTTTGTTCTATCAATTTTCTGACTCGATGAAAGAAGTACTGTGTAGGCGAAACGTTTTGAATAAAGATACCCAATGTTTTCATATGTGTCTACCATATTATATATATTATTTTTATTTTTTATATTATTTATATATTATTATTTTTATATTTAATAAAAATTTTTTAAATATACATATCTCTGGGTGAAGGAGACTCGATCTACGAAACCCTTTGGAAAGGTACGCAGTGCTTTCAATCTACAACATGGACATACCTTGGCGTCCAGCTTGCGCTACCGTTTGCCAAGGGCAGCCCGTTTCAGGGGAAGGCTACAGTTTCATCTCTCCCCCGCTGCATCAGCCTTACTAGGATTTTAACATGCAAGGAATTCGCGAGAGGGAGGGAAATATACCAAACAGATCTTGCGAAGGAGACTCGAACCCACAAAATTAGGACAAGGTACGCAGGTTTACCAATCTTTCACAACTGCGTCAGTGTAAGTCGAGCAGTGCATGGATTTGGGATGAGTGAAGTATTCAAGTTGACTTCCTAAAATTTGTAGGTTTTAGTATATTTAAAATTTGAATTCATTATTTTCCCAATAATTAAAACATCTAGAAAAGGCATGAGTTATTTTCTCAAATCAACAGTTTAAAATTTTTTAGAATTTGGCTAAGTATTTAATTTACAAGGAAATGGGTATTTACTTCTTGGGTAAGACACAAAATTCATCAACATTCGAACCTTTGCTCTAATTTAAGGAGGATTGTGTTAAACAACCCCTTTTTTAAAGAATCCGTTTTTTAGATTTACCCTTGCCGTTCCTACTTCATTAAAATTATTTTAAAATTTGAATTTTGAGCAAAATTTGTATTTAATGATAAGTTTTAATCAGAAGTTTTGGTTGGCAAAGGGAAACCTCTTTCCCCGTTCTTATAACCCATATATGAATTTTTTGGGAAAAAGGTTGCTTTTAAAACAACCCCCTAATAGAGCTAAGGTTAGATTGTTTGATGATTTTGTGTTTATGTCCCAAAAAATGTAGATAAACCATTTCCTTGAAAAATTTTATAGCTTAGCCCCTTCTTAAAAATTTTGTTGAGTTTGAGGAAAATAATCTTCCGTTTTAGATGTTTTAAATTTTTAAGGGTAATAATAAAATTAAAATTAAAAATTTTGAGAAAACCCACAATAATGTTCCCATGTCCCCTATTATTTTCCCCTCAAGATTGAGTTAAAAAGTCCCCGTTTTTCATCAATGTTTCTGAGGCTTTCGAATTTGTGGGGCCCGAGTTCATAGATTTGAAAAAATATCGAAAATTTATGAAATAGCCCAAGATTGAAATCCAAGAATTTTAATTGATAAATCTTTTTAAAATTGCTAGAAATACTTTTTAAAAACCAAAAAAAGGGGGCAACCACCCTTTTTAAATAAAAATATGTTTATTCTCCCTTCCATGAAAAAATTGGTTTATAGCCTTCTTTTTAAGAATTTAATATTAAAGTTGTATTTAAAATCTTGAAACGTAAAAAAATTTTTTATTAGAATTCCCCCAAAAATGTGTGGATGTGTTATAAAATTTCCCTTTTAAAATTTTCGATAAAGTTTATTTCGGGCAAATGGAAAAATCTCGAACTAAGATTAAAAAAAAAATATGCATTTGAACTGGACAAAATTCCAAAGCTTATTTATTCATGTGAGAGATTATATATTATATTTATATATTATATATATTTAATATATATTTTTTATTTATATATATATATATATTTTAAATTATATATTTTATATATTATATTTTAATTTATAATTTTTATATATTTTATATATTATATTTTTTTATTTTTATATATATATATATTTTTTTATATTATTATTTTTATATAATATATTTTATATATATTATTTATATATATTTATAATTTTTAATACTATTTCGTCCCTAATAAGTAAAATTGCGATTTTGGTTTTAAAAAAGCAACGCTCGTTTTTGGGAAAATAGGAGATTTGGCAGAGTGAAAATTTGTGTAGCAATAATTTCGCAAAAATTATTTGGCCTAAAGGGAAAAATTTTTCTTCTGTTTGTTTATTTTTCTAATTATTGTTAAATTATTAAAAAAATTTAGCTGTTAGGCTAAATTAAAAACGTTTGTTTTATGAAGTTTGGGGGTCAACGCCCCCGCGGCCCCCGGGCTGTGACAGGCCCCCCTGGGGGTGAGAGCTGACAACCCGGCTGTTGTGCTGGCTCCCCGCAAACCCAAGTACGAGCCACGCCGGCTGATCAGGAACTGACTTTGGTGCTTGTCCAGTGCCAGCTTGAAGACGCCCCGGGGTCTGTGGTAAACCCCCTTTTGTGTGTGGGAGGGGTTTAACAGTCTCGGGCCCCTACCTTATTGTATGGTCTTTAAGTGCTAGTGACACCCCCGCCTTTTCATTGGGGGGTGGTGCATGTCTGCAAGTCTTTTGTTTGTAGTGAGTGAAATTTTTGTGGCAAATTCGGATAGTCCCTTAGGATTTTCCAGGGTATATAAAACATGTATTTCCCGCCTGCGTTTCCCGAAAAATTTTGGGAAAGCTTCACGATTTGCGTTAGGTAGGTAATTTTTAAAAGGTTTTTTTGGGACAAAATTATTAATTTATTTATTAACAAAATGCGATATCCCTAAAATAAAAAACATCTGGAGAATACTGAAAGTCAAATTACGATCCACCCAGTTTTGCTGTTTTAGTTTGTAAAGGTTTTCAGAATAAAATCAAGTTAGTTACCCCTTAAATTGAGTGTAAAATTTTAAAGGTGCTTTTAGATTCCATCTGGCTGTATTTTAAAACCCAAAGAAAAATAATTTTAAATTTAATTCAGGATATTGCTTTACACTTTTGAAATTACTTTTGTTACATTTAATTACAATGTTTTTTTTCATATTTTTATCAGTGTTACGTTATTTAATCAGGGGAAGCGCCAAGCCCGTATGATTATTCAACGCTTGTGGGGGGGGGGATGTGGAAGGTATTCAGGCTTAATTCAGGGAACTGGAACATATTTTAAGAAAAAGAGGATAAATAAGTATACAAGATATGATGTAGGGCGAAATGACAGTAGTTTGTTGGATTATGTATTGGTAGATAAAAGACTGTTGAGTAGACTTCAGGATGTACATGTTTATAGAGGGGCCACAGATATATCAGATCACTTTCTAGTTGTAGCTACACTGAGAGTAAAAGGTAGATGGGATACAAGGAGAATAGAAGCATCAGGGAAGAGAGAGGTGAAGGTTTATAAACTAAAAGAGGAGGCAGTTAGGGTAAGATATAAACAGCTATTGGAGGATAGATGGGCTAGTGAGAGCATAGATAATGGGGTCGAAGAGGTATGGGGTAGGTTTAAAAATGTAGTGTTAGAGTGTTCAGCAGAAGTTTGTGGTTACAGGAAAGTGGGTGCGGGAGGGAAGAGGAGCGATTGGTGGAATGATGATGTAAAGAGAGAAGTAAGGGAGAAAAAGTTAGCATATGAGAAGTTTTTACAAAGTAGAAGTGATGCAAGGAGGGAAGAGTATATGGAGAAAAAGAGAGAGGTTAAGAGAGTGGTGAAGCAATGTAAAAAGAGAGCAAATGAGAGAGTGGGTGAGATGTTTCAACAAATTTTGTTGAAAATAAGAAAAAGTTTTGGAGTGAGATTAACAAGTTAGAAAAACCTAGAGAACAAACGGATTTGTCAGTTAAAAATAAAAGAGGAGAGTTATTAAATGGAGAGTTAGAGGTATTGGGAAGATGGAGGGAATATTTTGAGGAATTGTTAAATGTTGATGAAGATAGGGAAGCTGTGATTTCGTGTATAGGGCAAGGAGGAACAACATCTTGTAGGAGTGAGGAAGAGCCAGTTGTGAGTGTGGGGGAAGTTCGTGAGGCAGTAGGTAAAAAGAAAGGGGGGTAAGGCAGCCGGGATTGATGGGATAAAGATAGAAATGTTAAAAGCAGGTGGGGATATAGTTTTGGAGTGGTTGGTGCAATTATTTAATAAATGTATGGAAGAGGGTAAGGTACCTAGGGATTGGCAGAGAGCATGCATAGTTCTTTGTATAAAGGCAAAGGGGATAAAAGAGAGTGCAAAAATTATAGGGGGATAGTCTGTTGAGTATACCTGGCAAAGTGTATGGTAGAGTTATTATTGAAAGAATTAAGAGTAAGACAGAGAATAGGATAGCAGATGAACAAGGAGGCTTTAGGAAAGGTAGGGGGTGTGTGGACCAGGTGTTTACAGTGAAACATATAAGTGAACAGTATTTAGATAAGGCTAAAGAGGTCTTTGTGGCATTTATGGATTTGGAAAAGGCGATATGACAGGGTGGTAGGGGGGCAATGTGGCAGATGTTGCAGGTGTATGGTGTAGGAGGTAGGTTACTGAAGCAGTGAAGAGATTTTACGAGGATAGTGAGGCTCAAGTTAGAGTATGTAGGAAAGAGGGAAATTATTTCCCAGTAAAAGTAGGCCTTAGACAAGGATGTGTGATGTCACCGTGGTTGTTTAATATATTTATAGATGGGGTTGTAAGAGAAGTAAATGCGAGGGTGTTGGCAAGAGGCGTGGAGTTAAAAGATAAAGAATCACACATAAAATGGGAGTTGTCACAGTTGCTCTTTGCTGATGACACTGTGCTCTTGGGAGATTCTGAAGAGAAGTTGCAGAGATTGGTGGATGATTTAGTAGGGTGTGCAAAAGAAGAAATTGAAAGTGAATACAGGAAAGAGTAAGGTTATGAGGATAACAAAAAGATTAGGTGATGAAAGATTGGATATCAGATTGGAGGGAGAGAGTATGGAGGAGGTGAATGTATTCAGATATTTGGGAGTGGACGTGTCAGCGGATGGAGTCTATGAAAGATGAGGTGAATCATAGAATTGATGAGGGGAAAAGGGTGAGTGGTGCACTTAGGAGTCTGTGGAGACAAAGAACTTTGTCCTTGGAGGCAAAGAGGGGAATGTATGAGAGTATAGTTTTACAACGCTCTTATATGGGTGTGAAGCATGGGTGATGATGTTGCAGTGAGGAGAAGGCTGGAGGCAGTGGAGATGTCATGTCTGAGAGCAATGTGTGGTGTGAATATAATGCAGAGAATTCGTAGTTTGGAAGTTAGGAGGAGGTGCGGGATTACCAAAAACTGTTGTCCAGAGGGCTGAGGAGGGTTGTTGAGGTGGTTCGGACATGTGGAGAGAATGGAGCGAAACAGAATAACTTCAAGAGTGTATCAGTCTGTAGTGGAAGGAAGGCGGAGTAGGGGTCGGCCTAGGAAATGTTGGAGGGAGGGGGTAAATGAGGTTTTGTGTGCGAGGGGCTTGGACTTCCAGCAGGCATGCGTGAGCGTGTTTGATAGGAGTGAATGGAGACAAATGGTTTTTAATACTTGACGTGCTGTTGGAGTGTGAGCAAAGTAACATTTATGAAGGGGTTCAGGGAAACCGGCAGGCCGGACTTGAGTCCTGGAGATGGGAAGTACAGTGCCTGCACTCTGAAGGAGGGGTGTTAATGTTGCAGTTTAAAAACTGTAGTGTAAAGCACCCTTCTGGCAAGACAGTGATGGAGTGAATGATGGTGAAAGTTTTTCTTTTTCGGGCCACCCTGCCTTGGTGGGCCACCCTGCCTTGGTGGGCCACCCTGCCTTGGTGAGAATCGGCCAGTGTGATAATAAAAAAAAATAATAATAAATGGAACATGGATGCCATCCCTAGATCAAAAGCCCCTCACCAGCGTCAAGGAACCTTCCTTGAGGGGTAGAATGGATGGAGAAGGTTGGCAGGAGTCTCGAAGTCCCGGAGGAGACAATATTTGCTTGCCTCAGACTGAGCAAGCCAAGCCACCTGTAGCCTTGATAAACAAAGACCACCACTACACCCTGCATTCTGCTATAACTCACCTCGAGAAGAAATTTGGCCTGATATCAGTGTCCCCAAATCAGAAAGGGGGGTTTATTTTCACTTCCCGAAACACAGAGACCTATTAGGTATTGCAGAAGGTGAACGACCTCAAATCACCGCTTGTCTTAACAGAACTAAAATCCATACTAATGCTCTGTCCACTAGACATGTCTCTCTATGTAATCCATAGTAACAAAAACATCCTGAAAGTTGAATGGCTCCGTGCCAAGAAGGACGGCAACGTACCTGAGGCAGGTCTTGATCCATCATAGAGAACCTCTCCCAGCATAACTGGATCTATGAGGTTAGTTTAAGTTAGTTTAATATGTTTATTATGCACCCCATACCCATCCAGTGGGCGGTAGTCAAAAGATTACAGAGGTAACTGACTCAAGAAATCGTAATGACACGATTGCAAATAAACCATACCCCCGGCCGGGATTGAACCCGCGGTCATAGAGTCTCAAAACTCCAGCCCGTTGCGTTAGCCACTAGACCAGCTAGCCACAATAAGATTCCTCCAACTAGGTATATTTCTACACCATAGGAAAGTTAACACAGGCACCTCTGTGACCACAAATGCAAGTTTTTACAGACGAATCTCCAGCTAGCGTGGCCGTGACGAACTCTAGCTCAAGTCCCTTCACTGCCGTCAACATGACTCAAGAAATCGTAATGACACGATTGCAAATAAACCGGGCTGGAGTTTTGAGACTCTATGACCGCGGGTTCAATCCCGGCCGGGGGTATGGATTACAGAGGTACATAATGGGTCCAGGGACTGGGCCTCAAAGTTTTGATAGCTGAGCAAGTTACAGATCTATGAGGCAGGTCTTGATTCAACATAGAGGATCTCTACCAGCTTAACTGGATCTCATTTGTGTTAATGTTTGTAGAATTACCGACAATGTGTTAAGTAAAAGTGCAGCTAATGTGTCATTTTACTGCGGCAACGCTTCGCTCTCCAGGAGCCTTATCAAGCCGTTTCAGGGGAAGATACCAGGTTAGAACGTACAACCCAGAACTTTTGAGATGCTTCAGGCACCTGTTGACCGTTTAAGAAAATAAGTGGCATCTGTAGTGGGTCTCACCCGCCCAAGAACTGCTTGGATAAAATGAAAAGACGGGAAGCTACATAACCTCGGTGTCCGAACTACAGCAAGAAGCAACATGCCTGGAACCTGCACTGCCCAGAGAGGCTCCGCCGTGTCAAGGCTGCGTTGAAAATCCCGGTTGTCCATCCTCTAACGTCATGGAGAACTCTCACCACTGAGCAGCAACCTCGGGTGATACAGTAACACGAAATCCAGGGCCACTTCCCCTGCCACAGCGATGAAGATGCTGAGGAAACATCAGTGATGGGGCAGGGGCCTTGCTCAGCCAGCTTCCGATAGTCAAAAAAGTATTATTCCGATACTCCAGCTCAAACTCGCACCCAGGAATGAGAAGGCTGGAGGCAGTGCAGACGTCGTGTCTGATGGCAATATGAGGTGTGAATATAACGCAGAGAAATTGGGAGGAGGTGCGAGGTTACTAAGAGGGCTTAGGAGGGGTTGTTGAAGTGGTACGGACATTTAGAGAGAGTGGAACGAAACAGAATGACTTGGAGAGCATATAAATTTGTAGTGGAGGGAAGGTGGTGTAGGGGTCGGCCTAGGAAAGGTTGGAGGGAATGGACAAAGCAGGTTTTGTGTGCTAGGGGCTTGGACTTTATGCAAACATGCGTGAGCGTGTTAGATAGGAGCAGGTAGAGAGAAATAGTTTTTATGACTTAACATGGCCGGATATGAGTCCTGGAGGAGGAAAATACAGTGCATGCCCTTTGTAGGAGGAATGTTGATGCTGAAGTTTAAGTCTAGTGTAGCTTGTCTCTGGCCACACACACACACACACACAACACACACACACACACACACACACACACACACACACACACACACACACACACACACACACACACAAAGTCATGGAAAAGATTATCAGGAGGAGAGTGGTGGAGCACCTGGAATGGAACAAGATTGTAAATGACAACCAGCACGGATTCATGGAAGGCAAATCCTGTGTCACAAACCTTCTGGAGTTTTATGACAAGATAACAGAAGTAAGACACGAGAGGGAGGGGTGGGTGGATTGCATTTTCCTGGAATGCAGGAAGGCCTTCGACTCAGTTCCTCACAAGAAATTAGTGCAGAAGTTGGAGGATCAGGCACGCAAAACAGGGAGGACGCTGCAATGGATCAGAGAATACCTGACAGGGAGGCAATGACGAGTCAGGGAACGTGAGGAGGTATCACAGTGGGCGCCTGTGACAAGCGGGGTCCCACAAGCATCACGTGAAGGCTTACTCAGCCCTGTAATAACTTCAGTCAGTATTACCAAGGCTGGCTCCTCCTCAGGAAAATTAATGCACAGAAAAAGAACAAAAACTGACAAATATAAACACTTTATTATTTAGAAGATATAATATATAAAACACTTAAATATGAAATATTGATCCTACATTAAAGAAAATGAAAAATGAAAAATATAAATGATAACTGAATTCAACGCTAATATATATAGGGGTGTCTGGTGTTGGTGACGACCCACCGGCTCGTTCTTCACAGATTTTCTAGTCGTCAATAATCTGTCCAGATGACAGGAAAGCAGGTTTTTTCCACTGCAATGATGAGGGGTTATATCCTGCTACTTGCATACACAAACAGGTAAGTGGATAAAAAATTTGGGACGTCTCAGAACGCTAGTCCGTCTCCTTCAATTCTACTCGTTGATTAGCAGGTGACCCTCTCTGTCCTTTCAAGCTGTAAAGAGAGACAGGTTACCCACTGCTTAAGAAATCACTCTCCATGATAAGTACAATACCTTAAAGATGTGGTGATTATTAAAACATTTAACCTATCAAGACTGAAAGGACTAAGTTAATTATTGGTCAAAAGTGAAGCTTTCAACCAATAAGTCCACTAAAATATGATCAGGCGTGTACTTACAGTAGTGTTGGGAGCTGTGAGTCGAGTGATTTACTGTTAGATCGGAGCCCCACACGTCACCTTTCGGGGGGGAAGAGGGAGGGGAAGGGATAGCGGGAGCTAGACTGACCCTACCTTAACAAGCAGCCGGCAATCAAACTATCACTTTCGGGGAGGGGGGAAAAAGGGGAGGGGGGGGAATAGCAGGAGTGGGACTTACCCTACCTTAACAAATAGCCGGCAATGAAACTATTGTTACTATATACTCCCTCGCTACTCCTATCTATTGAACTTTTCCCTCACAGTTGCTTTTTGCTGATGACACTGTGCTCTTGGGAGATTCTGAAGAGAAGTTGCAGAGGTTGGTGGATGAATTTGATAGGGTGTGCAAAAGAAGAAAATTAAATGTAAATGCAAGAAAGAGTAAGGTTATGAGGATAACAAAAAGATTAGGTGATGAAAGATTGGATAACAGACTGGAGGGAGATAGTATTGAGGAGGTGAATGTATTCAGATATTTGGGAGTGGACGTGTCAGCAGATTGGTCTATGAAAGAGGAGGTGAATCATAGAACTGATGAGGGGAAAAGGGTGAGTGGTGCACTTAGGAGTCTGTGGAGACAAAGAAATTTGTCCTTGGAAGCAAATAGGGGAATGTATGAGAGTATAGTTTTTCCAACGCTCTTATATGGGTGTGAAACATGGGTGATGAATGTTGCAGCGAGGAGAAGGCTGGAGGCAGTGGAGATGTCATGTCTGAGGGCCCTGTGTGGTGAGAATGTAATGCAGAGAATTCGTAGTTTGGAAGTTAGGAGGAGGTGCGGGATTGCCAAAACTGTTGTCCAGAGGGCTGAAGAAGAGTTGTTGAGGTGGTTCGGACATGTAGAGAGAATGGAACGAAACAGAATTACTTCAAGAGTGTATCAGTCTGTAGTGGAAGGAAGGTGGGGTAGGGGTCGGCCTAGGAAAGGTTGGAGGGAGGGGGTAAAGGAAGTTTTGTGTCCAAGGGGCTTGGACTTCCAGCAGGCATGCGTGAGCGTGTTTGATAGGACTGAATGGAGACAAATGGTTTTTAATGCTTGACGTGCTGTTGGAGTGTGAGCAAAGTAACATTTATGAAGGGATTCAGGGAAACCGGCAGGCCGGACTTGAGTCCTGGAGATGGGAAGTACAGTGCCTGCACTCTAAAGGAAGCGTGTTAATGTTGCAGTTTTATAAACTGTAGTGTAAAGCACCCCTCTGGCAAGACAGTGATGGAGTGAATGATGGTGAAAGTTTTTCTTTTTCGGGCCACCCTGCCTTGGTGGGAATCGGCCAGTGTGATAATAAAATATAATAAAATAGAATATTTTGCAAGCTAGTTTCATTTAGGATTTGGTTAACTTGTTCCCACTGTATGTTTTTGTTATTAAAGTTGAATTTTGTGAAGGTACCCTCATAACTGATCACATTTTGCTGGTCAGGAGTCCTATGCATACATGTCTGTACCTCTGTTATGTTGTGATCTGAGTGTATTGTCTTTAATACGGTTATATTACGTATCAGATCATCGTTGGTAGTGAAGATGAGATCCAGCATATTTGCTAGTCTTTTAGGCTCTAATATTTGCTGGTTTAAGGTGAATTTGTTGCAGGTATTTAACTCGTGTGTGTGTGTGAATTTTCATCTGAGCTGCCTCCTGGGCTGATTTCTGCTAAAATATTATTTGCTATACTCTTCCATTTTAAGTGTCTCAGGTTGAAATCCTCCAGTAGCAAGATTTTCTTTTGCAAGAGTTGGGAGATTTTTCAGATAGTGGTCAATTTTCAAAAGAGGTTCCAGGAATTGCTGGGAAGTTGCTTCTGGAGGCTTGAATACAACCACAATGACAAGGTAATGGTTTTCAATCTTTGCTGCCAAAACTTTAACAACATCAATTGAGGTGTTTAGTAGTTCTGATCAAATGAGCGACTCTGTGATGTACAGGCCAACCCCCCCTTGTTGCCTGCTCAGTTTGTTACATCGGAATAGGTTATAACCTGGGGTCCATATTTCGTTGTCAAAATGATCCTTTATGTGGGTCTCTGTGAATGCTGCAAAACATTGCATTTGACTCCGTGAGCAGTTTTTTGATGAAAGAAATTTTGCTATTTGTTGATGGCTCTAGATCCTATATGTTAGCAAAGATAAATGTCATTATCCTGATGGAATTTAGGGGAGTTTTGTTTGCTGGCATTAATATATGTCCTGAAGTGGAGGCCAATGACTGTGCCAATGACTGTACCTCTGCTCCTGAAGTGTTTTCAGTTGGTGTCGAATTTCTGCCATTTCATGCCTGTCTTTTTTTCCTTCTTAGTACTAAAAAACCTCCCTCTCTGGAGAGGTTATGACTCCCCTGTCTTGTTTCCCATGGTCTGGGTGACCTGTGTCTTCTTGTCCACGTTAGATGTGCCTGGCAGTATACTTTGTTGCATTTTCCTTCATGGACTGACAAATGACACATTTCGGTGTGAAATAAGTTACAATACGAGGAGTTACACTCTCCTGTTGCCATGTGGGTGCAGCATTTTTTTGGGATGGTCAAAAGTGCTTGTTTTCCAGATATACCATGCCTGCAGTGACCCAAGGCATAGAATTTGCATTGACGGGAATTTTGTTTGCATGGATTTATTTTTTGTTGCTGCATTCCCTGCTTGTCCATTTTTTCGTGTTTCCCATCTACCTTCCGCCTCTGTATGAACATCAGTGCTTCCACCAGTTTTTACTGGTAATGTGTCAACACTATTCCCTGAGGCATCATCCCCTTGTATTCCATCTCCAGCAGTATCACTACTTTTTACCTCTGACTAAAAAAAATTATGCTTCTGGCATGGGAGAATACTAAAATAATCCACGAAAAACAGAGAAGCACACGGGGGAGTATGTGGATGAACGGACAGCACTCTGCTAATACCTGATTTCAGAACCTGAAGCCATGATGTATTGTTGTACATCCAATCTTTTTAATTATATAGAATCATGGCTTAATATTAACCCTTGTAGTGTCCACAAGTCCATTTATATTGTAAATGTTATTAAGCTGCAAGACGAGGACATGATGCGTGTATCATGAAACAAGCTGTCGGTAACAGCTGTGAGTCTGCTATGTCAATTAACTAGTTTGTCTCCTAACATCATTCAGTATTTAGTCTGAGCGATCTCATAGTTCCGACTGGACATACATGGGCAGCTCCAGTTTTTCCCTGCAGCTCGGTATATCAGCTTAAAGAGGAATAAATCAAAGGACAAACGATGACTAGCATACTCTTACTGTTTTCAATTACTGCCAGCAGAGCAAGCTGTGTATGCATGTGGAGACCTTCCACACTTACGTGTGTATTCACCTAGTTGTAGTTGCAGGGGTTGATTCATAGCTCCTGGCCCCGCCCCCTCACTGGTCACTACTAGGTTACTATTCCTGCTCCCTGAACTTTATGATATCTCTTCTTGTGTGTGTATGTTTGTGTGTCTGCATCTGTGTGTCTGTGTATTTGTCTCCCTCTGTCTTTCTCACCTCTTTAAGAGGGCTCCTTGTTGTGGTAAAGAGGCTATTGATCTGAGGAATTGGACCTTTTGGTCTTCTTCCTCAGACCGAACTTAATTACCCCCAAATCCCCCCTTCACTATCCCATCCTCCCCATCCCTCCCTTCCCTTTCCTCCTCTCCTCATACCTCCCCTATCCCCTTCCTGTTTTCAACCTGTGGGGTTCTTCCCTCAGGCATTCTAGTTGCTAGGTAGGGGGAAGGTACCGTGGTCCATCCCATTCCGTTGAAGTCCTTGGCGGTGGTGTAGTTTGCAGTGGAATCTGGATCAACTGGGAATGCCCAATTCCCTCTTCGGTTCTCGGGGGGAAAGGGCGCTTTGGGGTGAAGACGTTTTTTGGAGGCTGTTCGGAGGTGTGGCCGAAGGGGGTTGTTTTGTGGCTGGTATCGGCCCCCCTCTCTTGTGTCTACTGGGGTGGGGGGTTTGTGGGAGGTTTTTTCCCGAATGTTGGTTTTTGGTATGAAGGGTAGGGTTGAAAAGGGTTCCAGGCATCTCACGTCGTGGTGCTGGGGTCCCTTGGGCGCGGGGGGGGGTTTACGGCCCTTTCATTCTCCTAGGAGGTTCCTCCCGTTTCCCCTTTTTTATTTTTTTCCTTTTTTTTTTAAATAAACAAAAAAAAAAGTGACATGGAGCCCCAAAAGTTTGAAAGTCCTCCCGGGCCCCTTTTCTGACCTATCTGTTATTTGTTTATTTTCAAACATTTTATGCCCTGTACATTCTGTGGTGCCGTTTTGTGACCAGCCCCCGGGTTTGCCGAGGTTCCACCTGATCCTTCCATAACCCGACCTCCCCACTTCTTGACCATTTACCCCCTTTTCCCTTTACTTTTCAACGTTTCGGACATCCCCACCATCTCACGTCGACCAGCTCGGTCCCCACCTGAACCACCAAGCCATTAATGATGCACTTCTATTCTTCTCACTTGCCCAGAAAACGACATGACAATCGCTTCCTTCACACTTTGTTTCAGAGAACACAAAGGATGGTTTTTTACTCTACAACCGAATTGATTCTTTCGATCATAAAACAACAAGACGCTCCTATGCCGTTTGGCAAAATATTTTTATTTTGCTTTAAAAACGGTTATGTACGCACGGTACAAGTGCTACCCGGCCCCGATTCTCTTTTAAAAAAGTAGTGCTGTCACTGTAACAAATTTAAAAACACCATTCTCTCAATTCTTGTAGTGGTACTTCATTCTGCCTCATACCATTGTTCAACATAACTTCTAGACATGTGGTGACGACATTCTCGAACAACTTGAGCTCCAAGACCTCCCAATTCTCAAAGTAGACGTGTATATACTACCTGCCAGTGGGCGGAGATGCTACCCCTGCAATATAGCTCATTTAACTTTTGACTGTTGTGAGCTTCCATCCTCCGTTTATATTGCTGAACACCGTCTCCAAGTCCGAGAGTTGATCCCTGCATCACAACAGTGGAAAAATTGCTGGCGCTTTGGCCACCCAGCAAAATATTGCAGGTCCAGACAGAGCGCCTGTCTGTGGTGCTGACGACCATACAACTACATCCTGCAACCTGAATCCTTCCATCTTGCCTTAATTATAATGAGGATCACCCGGCTTTTTCTCGCCATTGCCAAGTTTAAATAAAAGAACGAGAAATTCGTTGTCTCATGGAGAAAGAGGTTTCACATATGCTATGGCAGTCTCTCATCTGCGTCTCCAGGCGAAACTTCCACGACTTTCTTATTCTAGAGTTACTAAGAGACCTCCAACCTCGGTAGTCCCTACTTCCACTGTCTCAAGTGTCACAACTTCCTCGGCCACCTCTATCTCTAACTCTTTCGCAGTCCTCGCCTCCGAGGTCCCTACCTCAATGCCTAATACTGCTCTTGAATCTTCATCTTCTCACTCACATGTGTCTATGTCTACAAGACCTCTCACAACTAAACCTTCCCCTCATCTCTACTTCTTTGTAGTCTAAACCATACCAAAAGTTCAAACCTCCTTTTACCCCTTCTTCACATAGCCTTTCCAAACATTTTTCCTTTCCACTCTCTGTACCTAGTTCTTTACCTCTTACTAGTTTTGTTACGAGAATAGAGGTTCATCCTCCCCCTCGTACAGTCTCCTCATCTTCTGTCCCCTTCCAAGTTTCTTCCTCTCCTATTCCCTCTGAAATTCCTTCCTCTCCTGTCCCCTCCCAAGTTCCTTCCTCTCCTGTCCCCTCTCAGGTTCCTTCCTCTCCTGTCCTCTCCCAAGTTCCTTCCTCTCCTGTCCCCTCCCAAGTTCCTTCCTCTCCTGTCCCCTCCCAAGTTTCTTCCTCTCCTGTCCCCTCCCAAGTTTCTTCCTCTCCTGTCCCCTCCCAAGTTCCTTCCTCTCCTGTCTCCTCTCAAGTTTCTTCCTCTCCTGTCCCCTCCCAAGTTTCTTCCTCTCCTGTCCCTCCCAAGTTCCTTCCTCTCCTGTCCCCTCCCAAGTTCCTTCCTCTCCTGTCCCCTCCCAAGTTCCTTCCTCTCCTGTCTACTCCCAAGTTCCTTCCTCTCCTGTCCCCTCCCAAGTTCCTTCCTCTCCTGTCTACTCCCAAGTTCCTTCCTCTCCTGTCCCCTCCCAAGTTCTGTCCACTCCTGTTTCCTCCCAAGTTCCTTACTCTCCTGTCAGGGGTAATCGCGGTGAGTTTCAGGTGTTGCTTTCCCAGTTTTCCCCTGTTTGTGTCTGTTTACAAGAACCTAAATTGTACTATGCAACTTTGGTTATGCCGCATGACTAGCAAAAATAAGGAAATCGTTTTCTGATGGGCCCTTGGTCATGTTGATATTCAGGGCAATGATCAGGCAGACTCTGCTGGGTGATCTGAAGTACATGACCTACCAGTTTCAAATAGAAGTATTCCATTCTCTGACTATGTTGCTGTAATCTCTACTCACCTTCGCAACCGTTGGTAACAACGTTGGTCTGATATTACTCATAATACATTACATTCTGTCAAACCAAGTTTGGGATTCTGGCTTTCTGCTTATCATCGATAGGAAGGTTGGGAGACAACACTCTCGTCTTCGCATCGGACACACTCGTCTAACTCACGGGTATCTCATGGAGAGGAGTCCTGCTCCACTTTGTGAGAATTATCTAGTTCCTGTTTCAATTTCCCATATTCTATTGGATTGTCCTGTCTAACAACGAGCACGCAAAATTTTCCTCCGATGTCGTCACCACTCTCACGCTCTTACTTTATTTTCCCTCCTTGCTGACAGATCCACCTTTGACACAGACTCTAAGACTTTTTGTCAGCACCTGACTTAATACACAAACTTTGATAATCCTTCCTCTAGCACTCTTGACATTCCCTCCTAACTTTATTGTCATCCCAACCTTTATTTCTTCTTAGATCCTGCATCAGTTCCTACCCTGCAGTGCTCTATGGCCCTGGTAGGTTTAGCGCTTCCTTATGATAATAATAATAATAATAATAATAATAATAATAATAATAATAATAATAATAATAATAATAATAATAATAATAATAATAATAATAAGTCTTTCTCTCATTCCCCATACTCTCTCTGTCTCACTCTCTGTCTGTCTGTCTGTCTCTCTCACTCTATTTTTTTTACACAGGGTTTGACAAGGTTAGGTTAAAGATACTTAGCTTTATTGACAAGCTATTTACAGGTTAAGGATTACTAACTTTATCGACAAGCTAAGAGCTGTTACCTATATCACTTGTTTTTATTTTTATGAAACATGTAAGTAGGGAACAGGATGAAGTTGGAGCCATCTGTGGGCCAGCATTTTCATTTGATCAACTGACTTTATCACGTTGACATCATTATGCTGTACGAATGTGTTCCATACTCGAGTCATCCTGGGTATATATGATCTCAGATGGAGTGATGTTCTGGAAAAGGGTACAGCCAGAGTGAAGTTGCTGCTTTCTATCTCTCTCTCTCTCTCTCTCTCTCTCTCTCTCTCTCTCTCTCTCTCTCTCTCTCTCTCTCTCTCTCTCTCTCTCTCTCTTTCTCTCACTCTCTCTTTGTGTATCTCTCCCTTTCTCTCTCTTCCTCTACCTACTTTCCACCCCACTAATCGTCAGGTGGGAAGTGGTATTATGGCTGCCAAAGTTGCCAGACTCTCTCACTATCATTCATCATATTGATGACGCAAACATTCACACAAGAGATGAATATGGGAAGACGTCAACAAGGGATGAATAAGGGAAGACGTCAACAAGGGATGAATAAGGGAAGACGTCAACAAGGGATGAATAAGGGAAGACGTCAACAAGGGATGAATAAGGGAAGACATCAACAAGGGATGAATAAGGGAAGACGTCAACAAGGGATGAATAAGGGAAGACATCAACAAGGGATGAATAAGGGAAGACGTCAACAAGGGATGAATAAGGGAAGACGTCAACAAGGGATGAATAAGGGAAGACGTCAACAAGGGATGAATAAGGGAAGACATCAACAAGGGATGAATAAGGGAAGACGTCAACAAGGGATGAATAGGGAAGACGTCAACAAGGGATGAATAAGGGAAGGGCATCAACAAGGGATGAATAAGGGAAGACGTCAACAAGGGATGAATAAGGGAAGACATCAACAAGGGATGAATATGGGAAGACGTCAACAAGGGATGAATAAGGGAAGACGTCAACAAGGGATGAATAAGGGAAGACGTCAACAAGGGATGAATAAGGGAAGACATCAACAAGGGATGAATAAGGGAAGACGTCAACAAGGGATTTAATAAGGGAAGACGTCAACAAGGGATGAATAAGGGAAGACATCAACAAGGGATGAATAAGGGAAGACATCAACAAGGGATGAATAAGGGAAGACGTCAACAAGGGATGAATAAGGGAAGACATCAACAAGGGATGAATAAGGGAAGACGTCAACAAGGGATGAATAAGGGAAGACATCAACAAAGGGATGAATAAGGGAAGACGTCACAAGGGATGAATAAGGGAAGACGTCAACAAGGGATGAATAAGGGAAGACGTCAAAAAGGGATGAATAAGGGAAGACATCAAAAGGGATGAATAAGGGAAGACATCAACAGGGATGAATAAGGGAAAGACATCAACAAGGGATGAATAAGGGAAAGACATCACAGGGATGAATAAGGGAAGACGTCAACAAGGGATGAATAAGGGAAGACGTTAACAAGGGATGAATAAGGTAACAAACAGAAGACGGTTTAGAAGAGTTCATATAAATAAGAGAAATTTAACAAAACCAAATAAAAGCCACGAATGAAAAAGAAACAATTATCGAAGAAGAGAACGTAAAAAAACAAATAATATAAACATGAAATGATGTAATAAAGTATAAGCAAGAAAGAGTGTAAAGAGAGAGAATAAACAAGAGATTGTGTAAATAAGTAAAAAGAGAGGGGTGTAAGAGAAGAGAGAGTAAACAAAGAGAGGTGTAAGAGAAGAGAGAGTAAACAAGAGAGGGTGTAAGAGAAGAGAGAGTAAACAAGAGAGGGTGTAAGAGAAGAGAGAGTAAACAAGAGAGGGTGTAAGAGAAGAGAGAATAAACAAGAGAGGAGTAGAGAAGAGAGAGTAAACAAGAGAGGGTGTAAGAGAGAGAGAGATAAACAAGAGAGGGTGTAAGAGAAGAGAGAGTAAACAAGAGAGGGTGTAAGAGAAGAGAGAGTAAAAAGAGAGGGTGTAAGAGAAGAGAGAATAAACAAGAGAGGGTGTAAGAGAAGAGAGAGTAAACAAGAGAGGATGTAAGAGAAGAGAGAGTAAACAAGAGAGGGTTTTAAGAGAAGAGAGAATAAACAAGAGAGGGTGTAAGAGGGAGGAGTAAACAGAGAGGGTGTAAGAGAAGAGAGAAGTAAACAAGAGAGGGTGTAAGAGAAGAGAGAGTAAACAAGAGAGGGTGTAGAGAAGAGAGAGGTTAAACAAGAGAGGGTGTAAGAGGAAGAGAGTAAAAAGAGAGGGTGTAAGAGAAGAGAGAATAAACAAAGAGGGATGTAAGAGAAGAGAGAGTAAACAAGAGAGGGGTGTAATGAGAAGAGAGAATAAACAAGAGAGGGTGTAAGAGAAGAGAGAAGTAAAAGAGAGGGGTGTAAGAGAAGAGAGAGTAAACAAGTGAGGGTGTAAGAGAAGGAGAGAATAAACAAGAGAGGGTTGTAAGGAAGAGAGAGTAAACAAGAGAGGTGTAAGAGAAGAGGAATAAACAAGAGAGGGTGTAAAGAGAAGAGTAAACAAGGAGGTGTAAGAGAAGAGAGAATAAACAGAGAGGGTGTAAGAGAGGGGTAAACAGGAGGGTGTAAGAGAAGAGAGAGTAAACAAGAGAGGGTGTAAGAGAAGAGAGAGTAAACAAGAGAGGATGTAAGAGAAGAGAGAATAAACAAGAGAGGGTGTAAGAGAAGAGAGAGTAAACAAGAGAGGATGTAAGAGAAGAGAGAATAAACAAGAGAGGGTGTAAGAGAAGAGAGAGTAAACAAGAGAGGGTGTAAGAGAAGAGAGAATAAACAAGAGAGGGTGTAAGAAAAGGGAGAGAGTAAACAAGAGAGGGTGTAAGAAAAAGAGAGAGTAAACAAGAGAGGGTGTAAGAGAAGAGAGAGTAAACAAGAGAGGGTGTAAGAGAAGAGAGAGTAAACAAGAGAGGGTGTAAGAGAAGAGAGAGTAAACAAGAGAGGATGTAAGAGAAGAGAGAATAAACAAGAGAGGGTGTAAGAGAAGAGAGAGTAAACAAGAGAGGATGTAAGAGAAGAGAGAATAAACAAGAGAGGGTGTAAGAGAAGAGAGAGTAAACAAGAGAGGGTGTAAAAGAAGAGAGAATAAACAAGAGGAGGGTGTTAGAGAAGAGAGAGTAAACAAGAGAGGGTGTAAGAGAAGAGAGAGTAAACAAGAGAGGGTGTAAGAGAAGAGAGAGTAAACAAGAGAGGGTGTAAGAGAAGAGAGAGTAAACAAGAGAGGGTGTAAGAGAAGAGAGAGTAAACAAGAGAGGGTGTAAGAGAAGAGAGAATAAACAAGAGAGGGTGTAAGAGAAGAGAGAGTAAAAAGAGAGGATGTAAGAGAAGAGAGAATAAACAAGAGAGGGTGTAAGAGAAGAGAGAGTAAACAAGAGAGGATGTAAAGAAGAGAGAATAAACAAGAGAGGGTGTAAGAGAAGAGAGAGTAAACAAGAGAGGGTGTAAAAGAAGAGAGAATAAACAAGAGAGGGTGTTAGAGAAGAGAGAGGTAAACAAGAGAGGGTGTAAAAGAAGAGAGAATAAACAAGAGAGGGTGTAAGAAGAAGAGAGATAAAACAAGAGAGGGTGTAAGAGAGAGAGAATAAACAAGAGAGGGTGTAAGAGAAGAGAGAGTAAACAAGAGAGGGTGTAGAGAGAAGAGAGAGAAAACAAGAGAGGGTGTAAGAGAAGAGAGAGTAAACAAGAGAGGGTGTAAGAGAAGAGGAGTAAACAAGGGGAGGGTGTAAGAGAAGAGAGAATAAACAAGAGAGGGTGTAAGAGAAGAGAGAATAAGCAAGAGAGGGTGTAAGAGAAGAGAGAATAAACAAGAGAGGGTGTAAGAGAAGAGAGAATAAACAAGAGAGGGTGTAAGGAAGAGAGAATAAAAAAGAGAGGGTGTAAGAGAAGAGAGAATAAACAAGAGAGGGTGTAAGAGAAGAGAGAGTAAACAAGAGAGGGTGTAAGAGAAGAGAGAGTAAACAAGAGAGGGTGTAAGAGAAGAGAGAGTAAACAAGAGAGGGTGTAAGAGAAGAGAGAGTAAACAAGAGAGGGTTTTAAGAGAAGAGAGAGTAAACAAGAGAGGGTGTAAGAGAAGAGAGAGTAAACAAGAGAGGGTGTAAGAGAAGAGAGAGTAAACAGAGAGGGTGTAAGAGAAGAGAGAGGTAAACAAGAGAGGGTGTAAGAGAAGAGAGAATAAACAAGAGAGGGTGTAAGAGAAGAGAGAGTAAACAAGAGAGGGTGTAAGAGAAGAGAGAATAAACAAGAGAGGGTGTAAGAGAAGAGAGAATAAACAAGAGAGGGTGTAAGAGAAGAGAGAATAAACAAGAGAGGGTGTAAGAGAAGAGAGAAAAAACAAGAGAGGGTGTAAGAGAAGAGAGAATAAACAAGAGAGGGTGTAAGAGAAGAGAGAATAAACAAGAGAGGGTGTAAGAGAAGAGAGAGTAAACAAGAGAGGGTGTAAGAGAAGAGAGAGTAAACAAGAGAGGGTGTAAGAGAAGAGAGAGTAAACAAGAGAGGGTGAAAGAAAAGAGAGAGTAAACAAGAGAGGGTGTAAGAGAAGAGAGAGTAAACAAGAGAGGGTGTAAGAGAAGAGAGAGTAAACAAGAGAGGGTGTAAGAGAAGAGAGAGTAAACAAGAGAGGGTGTAAGAGAAGAGAGAGTAAACAAGAGAGGGTGTAAGAGAAGAGAGAGTAAACAAGAGAGGGTGTAAGAGAAGAGAGGTAAACAAGAGAGGGTGTAAGAGAAGAGAGAGTAAACAAGAGAGGGTGTAAGAGAAGAGAGAATAAACAAAGAGGGGTGTAAGAGAAGAGAGAATAAACAAGAGAGGGTGTAAGAGAAGAGAGAGTAAACAAGAGAGGGTGTAAAGAAGAGAGAGTAAACAAGAGAGGGTGTAAGAGAAGAGAGAGTAATCAAGAGAGGGTGTAAGAGAAGAGAGAGTAAACAAGAGAGGGTGTAAGAGAAGAGAGAGTAAACAAGAGAGGGTGTAAGAGAAGAGAGAGTAAACAAGAGAGGGTGTAAGAGAAGAGAGAATAAACAAGAGGGGGTTGTAAGAGAAGAGAGAGTAAACAAGAGAGGGTGTAAGAGAAGAGAGAGTAAACAAGAGAGGGTGTAAGAGAAGAGAGAGTAAACAAGAGAGGGTGTAAGAGAAGAGAGAGTAAACAAGAGAGGGTGTAAGAGAAGAGAGAGTAAACAAGAGAGGGTGTAAGAGAAGAGAGAATAAGCAAGAGAGGGTGTAAGAGAAGAGAGAGTAAAACAAGAGAGGGTGTAAGAGAAGAGAGAGTAAACAAGAGAGGGTGTAAGAGAAGAGAGAATAAACAAGAGAGGGTGTAAGAGAAGAGAGAGTAAACAAGAGAGGGTGTAAAAGAAGAGAGAATAAACAAAGAAGAATATGAAAAAAGAGAAATATGAATAAAAATCTTTTTAAAAAAATATCTTGGATGGAAGAATGACATAAACAAAGGAAGGATGAACGAGGGAGAGGCAGAAAATATGATAAACCGTGAACAGGTCAATGAAACGTTATTGACAGGAGAATATGAGTCAGCCACAGTGTCAGCACAGCAGAGTCAGCCACAGTGTCAGCACAGCAGAGGCAGCCACAGTGTCAGCACAGCAGAGGCAGCCACAGTGTCAGCACAGCAGAGGCAGCCACAGTGTCAACACAGCAGAGGCAGCCACAGTGTCAGCACAGCAGAGGCAGCCACAGTGTCAGCACAGCAGAGGCAGCCACAGTGTCAGCACAGCAGAGTCAGCCACAGTGTCAAAAAGCGAGCAGCCAAGTGTCAGCCAGCAGCAGCCACAGTGTAGCACAGCAAGTCAGCCCCAGTGTCCCCCACAGCAGAGTCAGCCACAGTGTCAGCAAGCAAGTCAGCCACAGTGTATACAGCAGAGTCAGCCCAGTGTCAAAAAAGCAGAGTCAGCCACAGTGTCAGCACAGCAGAGTCAGCCACAGTGTCAACACAGCAGAGTCAGCCACAGTGTCAGCACAGCAAAGTCAGCCACAGTGTCAACCCAGCAGAGGCAGCCACAGAGTCAGCACAGCAGAGGCAGTCACAGTTTTAAAACAGCAGAGGCAGCCCCAGGTCAGCACAGAGAATCACCACAGTGTCAACCGCAAAGGCAGCCAAAGGGAACAAGCAGAGGCACAGTGTCAACACGCAGATCAGCCACGAGTCAAAAACAGCAAGGCGTCACTGTGTCAACACAGCGAGGCAGCCACCCGAGTCAACACAGCAGAGGCAGGGCACAGTGTAAAAACCCGCAGAGGCAGTACAGTTTCAACACAGAGAGGCAATCCGTGTCAACACAGCAGAGTTAGCACGTGTCAAAAGCAAGGGGAGGCCCCATGGTCGCAAGCAAACTGCCCCAGTGTCAAAACAGCAAGGCGCCGAGTGTAACACAGCAGAGGGAGCCAAGTGTCAAAACGCCAGAGGACGTGTCAACACAGCAGAGTCAGCCCCCAGTGTCAGCACAGTAGAGGCCAGCCCCTGTCAGCACAGCAAGTCAGCCACAGTGTCAATTTCAGCAAGGGGAAAACCCCATTGTCAACACAGCAGAGGCAGCCAAAGTGTCAAAACAGCAGGACAACCACAGTGTAAAAAACAGCAGAGGCAACCCCAAATGTCAACACAGAGGTAGCCCGTGTATAACAGAGGCAGGACGGGTTTTCAGACGCAGAGGAGCCCCAGTATCAGCACAGCAGATCAGCAAGTGTCATACAGCAGAGGCAAACCCCAGTGTAAACACACAGAAACAACCACAGTGCATCACAGCCCCAGGCAGCCCCTGTGTACCACGAGGCAGCCGAGTGTCAGCACAGCAGAGGAGCCCCAATGTCAGCAAAAGCAGGTCAGCCACAGTGTCAACACAGAGGGCAAACCCCAGTGCAACACGCAAAACTAGTGTCAACCAGCAGAGTCACCAAACCCTGTCAACCAGCAAGGGGGATCCAAAAGTCACACAGAAGGCAGCCACAGTGTCAACACAAAGGGGCAGTCACAGTGTCAAAACAGCAGAGGCAGCACAGTGTCAACACGCAGAGTCGCCACTTTTCAAAAAAAGCCGAGGTAGCCACAGTGTCAACCAGCAGGTAGCCCAGGTCAACCAGCATTGAGCCACAGTGTCAACACAGCCGAGGGGGCCCAGTCACAACACAGCACAGGGGCCACAGTGCAACAAGCAGTGTCAGCCACAGTTGAACACAGCAAAGGGAGCCACTTTTCAAAAACCCCCGAGGCAGCCACGGCAAAAAACACGAGGTAGCCACAGGGTCACACAGCAGAGGGAGCCACATTGCAACCAGCAGATTCGGTCACAGTGTCAACACAGAGAGGCGCACATGTCAACACAGCAGAGTCAGCCACAGTGTAAAAAAAAGCAGAAGCCCCCCTTCAACACAGCAGAACCCCAGTGTAACACAGCAGAGGCAGCCACCCGGGCAACAGGCGAGGCAGCCACCGGGTTTAACACAGGAGGCCAGCCACAGGTCAACACTGCAGAGGCAGCACGTGTCAAACAGCGGGCGCCACAGTGTTAAAAGCAAAAGATCAGCCACAGTGTCAACACAGCCCACAAGCACGGGGTCAAAACGCAGAGGCAGCCACAGGTTTTAAACAGCATGTCAGCCACAGTGTCAAAAAACAGCAAAGTCACCACAGTGTCAAAGCAGAGTCAGCCACAGTGTTAACACAGCAGAAGCAAACCCCCGTGTCAACACGCAGAGTCACCAGAGTGTCAACACAAAAGTGTCGCCACGTTCAACACAGCAGAGGACCACAGTGTAACACAGCAGAGGAGAAAAGTGTCAACACACAGAGTCAGCCCAGTGTCAACACAACAGATAGCCACAGTGTCAACACAGCAGAGGCACACAGTGTCAACACAGCGAGGCAGCCCAGTGTCAACACAGCAGAGTCAGCCAGAGTGTCAAACAGCGAGGCAGCCCAGTGTCGCACGCAAGTCAGCCACGTGCAACAGAAAGGGGTCAGCCCCGATGTCAAAACAGCAGAGCACCACAGTGTCGAAAAGCAGAGTCAGAAAAAGTGTAGCACAGCAAGTCAGCCACAGTGTCAGACAGCAGAGGCAGCCACTGTCAGCAAGCAAGTCAGCCACAGTGTCAGCACAGAAGTCAGCCCCAGTTCAGCACAGCAGGTCACCACAGTGTCGCCAGCGAGTCAGCCCAGGCGCACAGCAACACCCAGTGCAGCACAGCAGAGGCCCCTTACACAGCGAGTCAGCCACAGGTCGCACAGCAGAGTCAGCCCCAGTTCAGCACAGCAGAGCAGCCCCAGTGTCAGCACAGCGAGTCAGCCACAGTGTCGCACGCAGAGTCAGCCACGTGTCAGCACAGCAGAGCACCCAGTTTCAGCAGCAGAGTCAGCCCTGCGCAGGGTTTAGCCACGTGTCAGCACAGCAATCAACCACAGTGTCAACCGCAGAGCCCGCCACAGTGTCAGCACAGCAGAGTCAGCCCCCAAATCTCAGCACAGCAGAGTAGCCACAGTGTCAGCACAGCAGATCGCCCAGTGCACACAGCAGGTCAGCAAAGTGTCAGCACACAGATCGCCACGTGAACACAGCAGAGAGCCACATGTCAGCACGCAGTCACCACAGTGTCAGCCAGAGAGTCGCCCAGTGTCAGCACAGCAAGGGCGCCCAGGTCAGCAAGCAGAGTCGCCACAGTGACAGACAGCGAGTCAACAGGGTCAGCACAGCAGGTCACCCCGTGTCACACAGCAGAGTCAGCCACGTGTCGCACGCGGCAGCCCAGTTCAGCACAGCGGTCAGCCACAGTGTCGCACAGCAGATCAGCACGTGTCAGCACGGGTCGCCACAGTGTCAGCACAGCAGAGTCGCCACAGTTTCACACAGCAGAGTCAGCCCAGTGCGCCAGCGATCAGCCCCAGTTCAGCCCGCAAAGGGCAAAACCCCAGTGTCAACACAGCAGAGTAGCACAGTCAGAAGCGAGTCAGCCCAGTCCAGCACAGCAGATCACCACAGTGTCAGCACAGCAAGTCACCACAGTGTAGCACGCAGAGTCAGCAAAGTGTCAGCACAGAGGTCACCACAGTGTCAAACACGCCCGAGTCAGCCACAGTGTCGCACAGCAGTCGCCCAGTGTCACCAGCAGGTCAGCCCACAGTGCAGCACGAAGTCAGCCAAGTGTCACACAGCAGAGTCAGCCACGTGAACACGAGAGTCAGCCCCAGTGTCAGCCAGCAGAGTCAGCCCCAGGTCAGCACGCAGGTCAGCCCCGTGTAAAAAAAAAGCAGAGCACCACATGTCAGCACACAAAGTCAGCCACAGTGTCAACCCAGCAGAGGCAGCCACAGATCAGCACAGCAGAGGCAGTCCCGTGTCAACACAGAAAAGGGTCACCCGTGTAACCCAGCAGAGGGAGCCACATGTCACACAGCAAATCCCCAGGTAACACGCAAAGGGAGCCAATGTCAACACGCAGGGCAGCCCTGTGTCACACACAGAGTTTTTCCACCATTGTCAACACATAGGCACCACAGTGTCAGCACAGCAAGGCAGCCACAGTGTAAAACAGCAGAGTTACCACAGTTCAACACAAAGGGGCGCCCCAGTTTCGCAAGCAAAATCACCACAGTGCAACACAGCAGAGGCAGCCCGAGTGTAAAAAAAGCAGAGGAGGCAGAGTGTCGCACAGCAAAGTCAGCCCAGTGTCAACCCCGCGGGCAGTCACGTGTCAACACAGGAACCCCCCCCCCCCCCCCCCCCCCCCCCCCCCCCCCCCCCCCCCCCCCCCCCACAAAAAAAAAAACAAGGAAGGGGGAGCCACAGGTACAAAGCAGAAGCCCACGTGCCCAAAACAGCAGGGCAGCCAAATTGTCAACACAGCAGAGGCGCCCAAATGTAACCAGCAAGGCACAGTTCAACCAGCAGAGCAGCCCCCGTGCCCCCAAACCCCAGCAGACGCAGAGGGACCCCGTGCCCAAAAAGAGAGCAGCCCCCAGTGTCCCAGCAGAGCAGAATTTCCCTGGGGCCCAGGTAACACAGCAGAGGCGCCAAGGTCAACACAGCAGAGGGCACCCAGTGTCAACCCAGCAGAGGGCACAGTTTCAACCGCAGAGGCAGCCAGTGTCAAAACACAAGAGCCACATGTAACACGCAGAGGCAGCCCAGGTCGCAAGCAAATCGCCACAGTGTCAACACAGCAGAGAGCCACAGTGCAGCAAGAAAGAAAGGCAACCACAAAGGAGCCGGGGACAGCAGAGGCAGCCAGAGTCAACACAGCAGAGGGCCCCAGTGTAACCAGCAGCCCCGCCCGTTTTCAACCCAAGGGGGGAGCCAATGTCAAACAGCAGAGGAACCACGTTTCAACAAGCAAGGGGCCAAAGTGTCAACAAGCGAACCCACGTGTAAAAACGCAGAGGCAACCCCAGGTCAACACGAGGTGCCACGTGTACACGCAGAGGCAGGGAGGTGTCAAAGCAGACAGCCAAGTTCACAAGCGAGCACCAGTGTCAAAACAGCAGAGGCAACCACATGTAAACAAAAGGCAACCACAGGTCATACAGCGAGGCAACCCCACAGGGCCCAAACCCCCCAAAAGGCGCCAAAATGTCCAAAGCGAGCACACAGTGTAACACAGAAGGGAACCACAGTGTCAACACGAAAAGCAAGTGTCAAAAACAGCGAGCGCACTTTTCAACACGCAGAGGCAACCATTCAACACAGCAGAGAGCCACAGTGTCAAACAAAAGGGGGGACACAGTGTAAAAACCCGGAGGCACCACAGTGTCAACCAGCCCCGCAGCCACTTGGCAAACAGCCAGGCCACAGTGTCCAAAAAGCAGAGGAGCCACCTGTAACCAGCAGTCAGCCCCCAGTGTCAACCGGGGCACCGTGTCAAAAACAGCAAAAGCAAGTGTAACACAGAGTCAGCCCCAGTGTTAAAAACAGAGAGGCACCCCGTGTTTAAAACCCCCCGAGGCAGCCACGTGTCAACACACAGGGACCCAGGTCACCACAGCAGAGGCAGCCCACATTTTAACACAGCAGATTTGGCCCAATTTCAAACACAAGGGGCCCGAAAAAGGAGCCCCCAGGTGTCAACACGCAAAGCCCCCCAGGTCACACGCAAGGGGGGCCACGTGTCAACAAGCGAGGCAGCCAGGTCACCAGCAAAACACCACAGTGTCAAACACACGGTCACCACAGTGTAAACGAAAAAGCAGCCACAGTGTCACAAAACGGCAGCCACAGTGTCCACGCCGAGTAGCCACAGTGTCAACACAGCAGAGCCGCCACATGTCACACAGCAAATCGCCCCAGTGTCAACCCAGCAGAGGCAGCCACAAGTCACACAGCAGAGTCCCCAGTGCAAACGCAGAGGGGATCACAGTGTTAACACACGAGGCAGCCCCCGTGTCAAAAACGCAGAAGGCAACGTGTCAACACAGCAAAGCAGCCAAAAGTGTCACACGCAGAGCAGCCAATTAACAAGCAGGTTTAGCCACAGTGTCCCAAGCCCAATTAACAGCAGAGGCAGCCACGTGTCAACACAGCAGAGTTAGCCCAGTGCAACACAACAGGGGCAGCCAAGTTTCAGAAGCAAACAGCCCCAGTGAACCCAAAAAGAGGGAGCCAAGGTCAACCCAAACGAGGCGGCCAGTGTCACACAGCAAAAACAGCCCCAGTGTCAACCCAGCAGGGCAGCCAGTGTCAACACAGCGACGCCCAGGGCAACACAGCAAAAGGAGGCGGATGTCAACACAGCAGAGGCAGCCAAGGGTCAACACAGAGAGGCCAAAGTGTCAACCAGGACAGCCCCGTTTTTTCACAAGCAAGGCAGCACGTGTCAAACAGCGGTTAGCCACAGTGTCAAAACCAAACCCACCCCCAAACCCCCAAAAACCCCCCCCCCCCCCCCCCCCCCCCCCCCCCCCCCCCCCCCCCCCCCCCCCCCCCCCCCCCCCCCCCCCCCCCCCCCCCCCCCCCCCCCCCCCCCCCCCCCCCCCCCCCCCCCCCCCCCCCCGGGGGGGAAAACCCAGTTAACCGCAAAAGCCACAGTGTCCAGGCAGAAACGCCAAAGTGTCAAAACCCGCAGAGGCCCAAGTGTCAGCAAGCAAATCGCCCCCAGTGTCAACCAGCAGAGGCAGCCCGGGGTCAAAACAGAGAGGCAGCCGAGGGCAAAACGCAGAGGCACAGTGCAACACAGCAGAGCAGCCCCCGGTCAAACAAAGGGACCACAGTGTCAAACAGAGGCAAACCCCATGTCAACACGAGAGGCCAAAGTGTCAACAAAGCAGAGAAAAAACAGGTAAAAAACAGAGAGGCACCACAGTGTCAAAAAAAGAGGACCAAAGTGCACAAGCGAGGCAGGCCCGGTGTAAAAAAGGGAGAGGCAGCCAAGTTCACACAGCAAAGCCCCAGTGTCAAAAACGAGCACCACAGTGTCAACAAGGCAACCCAGGTATCAAAAACGAGGCCGCCACGGTCAGCACAGCAGAGGCAGCCAGGTGTCACACGCAAGGCAGCCCAAATGTCAGACAGAGAGCAGCCCAGGTCACACGCAGAGGCAACCACAGGTAAAAACGCAAAAGCAAGGGCCACAGAAAACTGTCAACCCAGCGAGGAACCCCTTCAAACGCAGAGGGGCCCCAAGTAAACCAAAAAGGGGGTGTTTCAACACAGCAGAGGACCACAGTGTCAACACGCAACAGCCACATTTTAAAAGGAGGGAGCCACAGTGTCAACACAGCAGAGGACCACAGTGTCAACAAGCAATTTTGCCCCCAGTTTTTAAAACAGCCCCCAGGCAGCCAGGTCAAAACAAACAAAGGCAGCCAAGTGTAACACGCCAGGGCCAAAGTGTAAAAAGCAAGCAGCCCAGTTCAAACAGGCAGCCCAGTGTCAAACGCAGGGGGGGCAACCAACCCCAATTGTCAACACAGCGAGGCCCCGCCCAAAGGGTTTTTCAACACAGCAGAGCACCACAGTTAACACAGCAGAAGCCCCACAGTGTCAACCAAAGAGGAGCCACCGTGTCAACAAGCAGGGCAGCCACCGGGGTTTAAACACGGCCAGCCACGTTCAACAGCGAGGACCATGTCACAGCAAGGCACCACGTTTTAAAACCACAGGGGCACCCCAGTGTCAACACAGCCGAGAGCCCCGGTGTCCCCAGCAGAGGCAGCCCAAATGTCCCACAGCAGGGCAGCCACTGTCAACCAGCAAAGGTCAGACAGGTCAACACGCAGAGCCCACAGTGTCAACACAGAAAAGAAGTGCAACACGCAGAGTCACCAAGGTCAACACCGGCACCCAGTGTCAACACAGCAGAGGCAGCCCACAGTGTCAACACACAGGGGCAGCAAAAGTGTCAAAACAGCGGCAGCCACAGTGTCAAAAAAACCCGAGTCAGCCAACTTTTTCAAAACCCGCGAGGAGCCACAGGTCAAACAGCAGAAAAGCACAGTGTCAACACAGCAGAGTAGCACAGTGCAACAAGGAGGCGCCCGTGTCACACAACAGAGCAGCCAACAGTGCCACACAGCAGGGCAGCCCCATGTAACACAAGACGTGTCAACACACAGCAGCCACAGGGCAACAAACAGGGTAGCCACAGGTTTTAAAACAGAGAGCAGCCACAATGTCAACACAGAGTCCCCCAGTGTCAACACCAGACACCCATGTCAACACAGCAGAGGCGCCACAGTTCAACACAGCAGAGGACCCACAGGTCAACACAGCAGAGGGCCACCGTGTCAACAACAGAGGGCAGCCCCCCGTGTCAAACCAGCAGGCCCGCCCCAGTGTCAAAAAGCAGAGGCACAAAAGGTTAACACCAGAGCGCCACATGGACCAACAGAGGCAGCCCCAGTGTCAAACCGCGAGGAACAGTGTCAACCAGCGAGGCAGCCACAGTGTCAAAAAGTTTTTTAGCCAACAAATTTTTTAAAAAGGGTTTTTTTTTTTAGCCACGGGGTCCCCCCACCGGGATAGCCCTGTCAAAACCCCCCCCACGGGTGTTAAACCCCAGCCCGGTCAGCCCGGAATTTTCAAACCCAAAACCCCCACTTAACAGGAAGGAAAACACAGTGCAACACTTCAGACTTTTAAAAAAACCCCCAAAACGGTTTAAAGGAACAAAGTCAAACGTCCCAAAAAGAAACCCCCCCTTTTTTTTAACCCACCCCCCCCCCGTAAAAAACCAAATTATTAACATTTTTCAAAACCAGCGCCATTGTGTTCCCCGGGCCCGGGGAATGCGAAAAGAAAGGGGGCGCCATTCCAAGCCAATTTTAAGTTTGGTTTCCCCCGCATATCCCCGGGGGAACCAAAATCAGCCTTTAAAAAGCAGGTTTCAGCCCACATTTTTTTTAAAAGCCCCCCCCTACCCTTTTTCCCACGTTCCCTAGTGGGGCCAAACCGGGGCCCCACTTTTGTCCAAAACCAAGACACGGTGCCTTTACAAGCCCCCAAAAACCCAGGGGGAACCCACTTTTTAAACAGCCAAAATTTTTAGAACGTGTAAAAATTTTCGAGCAGAATGTTGTGTGTTGAAGGAAGCCAGTACTAGTGTAAGCACTATGTTTATCGTGTAAATTTAGAATTCAGAATGGATATAGATTCATTGAAGAACATACAAAGAAGGATACATACAAAGAAGGATTACTAATATGATTCACTGTATAAGGAATCTTCCGTATGAAGATAGACTTAAAGCCTTGAATCTTCACTCTCTTGAGAGACGTATTATGAGAGATAACATCGAAGCGTTTAAGTGGATGATGGGCACAAAGAAAGGTGACACTGTGGAAAAAGATACTTATGCACAGTTTAGGACATTATTAAAGGAAACGTTTCGCTACGAGTGGCTTCTTCAGTCCTAATACAGATATAAATAAGAAAATGAGTATAAATAGTGGCAGGTGGAGAGTCGCGTGGGTAGAGGTTGTAGTAGTAGTAGTGGAACTAAAGTGGTGAGACGAATTGGGCTATAGAAGGACCTGTCAACATCATTTTACAGCAGTCTCCAGAATGGGTAATATCACTGTTGATTAGTAATTTTGAGATACTGTAACTACCGGACTTTTGATGGATAGCGTTATTGACAGCAATTAGGGCAGCTTCTCTGCGTTTTCGCCTTCTTAAATCGTCTTCTTTTATCACTAGTTTAGCCTCATGAAGTGTCCAACATCGTCCCTATGTTGAACACACGCGTTTTCGCGGTCATCATTTCTGCAAAGCATTTTGTGTTCAGTTATCCTAATATCCAGAGATCTGAAAGTTTCCCCCACATATACTTTGTCACATCCCCCACATGGTGTAACGTATATTCCTGCACTTGTGCCAGAATCATGCTTAGGTTTTTGTACCAAGTTCCTAATAGTAGTTGATGAGCTGGTAGATATTTTAGCTAGTTTTCTGTCAGACATATTTTAAACGTTAGTTTCAACGTCGCTGACCGGTAAAACAATGTAACTTGGAGTCCACTCTTCAACTTTATTGATGTTGGTCTTGTTGAGGATACGTGTCGCACGTTACCTGCAGTCACGTATGAAGTGTAGGGGAAAATATAGTGAACTAAAAGAATGGGTGATGTATGTGCATTCTTCTTCGAGGAACTGGGGACTGGAAAATCTGTAAACTCTCAGAAAGAAGCCTATAAGTACCCTTTTTTAATTCTGGTGTCATGATCAGAGAAGAAATGTAGATCGTTCTTGTAGGTAAGTTTACGGTAGACTTTAAAAAAATGTCTGTTTTCACCAGTGAGTAGGAGAACGTCGAGAAAAGGTTGTCCTTCTCCTCCTCTAGCGTCAATTTAATAGTAGATTCCCGAGTGTTAATGGAGTTGAAGATGTGATGTATTTCTCTTTTTCCTCACTTCTCCACTATCTCTTACTGTCTGTAACACCCTCTGACACTGGCTTTTTAATATTTAGCAGTAACTCTACCTCATTCTGCCTATAACTAGTTTCACTAAAACTAACAATATTACTATGCTGAGAATTCGTCCTACCCATTTCTATTGTATCGTAGTTCATTGCTTTCCCACAAAAACCCATTCCGCTATTTCTACTTTAAATCTCTAGCAGCTCCCTCCACTGCATTGCCCAGTCCCTCCCCCTCCCCGCACAGACCTAGATAAGTGAACCCCATCCGTGGCATATATGTCATTTCTGCCATATAAGTGGTCCATTTGTTTATAAATGGTACTGCAATGTTCATACAGTGTTTGTCCAGCCAGCAATCAACACCAATTGCACTAGACAACTATTTATTTCCAGCTACTCTTCTCAGTAAAATGCCACATATTACAGGGTGCCCTCCCTTCTTCCTAATAATGTCTATCACTTCTATGTCTGCCAACATCGTTGCCTCCAGCACTGAGACAGATAATAGGATTACTCCCATTACTTCTCATAATGTTGTCCATATGGCTAACAATATTCTCCATCCCAGCACTAGGAAAACACACCCTTTACCACATCTGGCCTTACAGAATGCAAAGATATTTTGGTGGTTATGGTAAGCTGCAACATGAAACCAAGACAGCAATACCTAAACATACATAATAAGGCAACATAAGAATGAAGGAATACTGCTGCACTCCTATTGGCCCATATTAGGCACGTTCTTCTCAAACCCAAACCCACTTAACAAAAGTATTTGATCACCCCATTTTCAATGCCACCCAAAGAACAAGCTTTGACAACCCTACCAATTAATCTGCAAGTCTCTGTTAAATCAAGCCACTCTCACCACCTAAAGTTTAAGAATCAGTGACCTAATTAGGCAAACTGTTCCACTCATCGACCACCTTATTTCAAAACCAATACTTTCCTATATCCTTTCTAAATCTAAGTTTGTTGGAGGGATATCCTTAGAACCTTAATAATAACTCCTTTCTTTATGCTCATCTACCACTTACTTCAGTCAAGTGTTTCCTCGTCGTCTTACAGAGAATGTAGTGTAAGGGATTTCAATATTTCTTCGTATGAAAAATTTCTTATACAATGGATTAATTTTGTCATTCTTCTCTGAATGTTTTTTAACGAATTTATATCCATTCTGTAATAAGGAGACCAGAACTGAGCTGCATAATGTAGGTGAGCCTTTGCTAATGTTGTGTTGAACTGTAATATAGCCGATGGACTTCTGTTGCTTATATAAGACAAGGACTTGGTGTGATGACATGGACTTCCTCAGTGTTAATGTAGACTTGCTAGTGTGAAGACGTACTCTGTGAGCTCTCTGTGAAACTGAACCAATGATACCCTCTATCGAGCAACACTACCAGGGATGGGGTTCATTTATCTAGGGCAGGAGTGGGAATTGTGGCTAGTTCAGTTGAGGGTGTTGCTAGAGCTTCAAACTAGGATTAGTTTCAGGTATGAGTTTAGGACGGAAAAATAATGATGGAGAAATGTTGACTTAGGTTTAGATATCGTGAGTCTGAAGAATAACAATCATAAAATAACAATGAATAATGATGATCACAGAAACTGTGGAAAAGCAAATCTGAACAGGAAAAAAGAGCAGAAGAAAAAAACATATAAACGTATTTAATACTAAGAGTCGAAGGGTCAGGAATAACATTAATGAACTGCCTTCGGTGACGTGTGCTGGGAACTTTGATGTTATTGCAATAACTGTATCATGGTATAATTTAAACAGTCGGGATATGATAGGTGAGTGTTATATTCAAGTGTTTAAGTTGTTCCATGTTGATATATATAACCGAGGGGGGGGGGGGGGGGGAGGAGGGGGAGGGGGGGAGCAGTGGCATTATATGTACCAGAAAATGTAAATTGTTGAACAAAAGCTGGTTTAAATATAGACGGATTAGTCACAACCACTATGTGTGGGTGATGGTGACTGTGATCGTGTGGGTGATGGTGATGTGGGTTTTGGGGGATGGTGACTGTGGGTGTGTGGGTGATGGTGACTGTGGGTGTGTGGGTGATGGTGACTGTGATCGTGTGGGTGATGGTGACAGTGATCGTGTGGGTGATGGTGACTGTGGGTGTGTGGGTGATGGTGACAGTGATCGTGTGGGTGATGGTGACTGGTCGTGTGGGTGACGGTGACAGTGATCGTGTGGGTGATGGTGACAGTGATCGTGTGGGTGATGGTGACAGTGATCGTGTGGGTGATGGTGACTGGTCGTGTGGGTGACGGTGACAGTGATCGTGTGGGTGATGGTGACAGTGAATCGTGTGGGTTGATGGTGACAGTGATCGTGTGGTGATGGTGACAGTGATCGTGTGGGTGATGGTGACAGTGATCGTGTGGGTGACGGTGACAGTGATCGTGTGGGTGACGGTGACAGTGATCGTGTGGGTGATGGTGACAGTGATCGTGTGGGTGATGGTGACAGTGATCGTGTGGGTGATGGTGACAGTGATCGTGTGGGTGATGGTGACAGTGATCGTGTGGGTGATGGTGACTGTGATCGTGTGGGTGATGGTGACAGTGATCGTGTGGGTGATGGTGACAGTGATCGTGTGGGTGATGGTGACAGTGATCGTGTGGGTGATGGTGACAGTGTCGTGGGGTGATGGTGGGCAGTGATCGTCTGGGTGATGGTGACGTGATCGTGTGGGTGATGGTGACAGTGATCGTGTGGGTGATGGTGACAGTGATCGTGTGGGTGATGGTGACAGTGATCGTGTGGGTGATGGTGACAGTGATCGTGTGGGTGATGGTGACTGTGATCGTGTGGGTGATGGTGACAGTGATCGTGTGGGTTATGGTGAGTGTGGGTTTTGTGGGTGATGGTGACTGTGATCGTGTGGGTGATGGTGACTGTGATCGTGTGGGTGATGGTGACAGTGATGTGTGGGTGGGTGGTGACTGTGATCGTGTGGGTGATGGTGACAGTGATCGTGTGGGTGATGGTGACAGTGATGTGTGGGTGATGGTGACTGTGATCGTGTGGGTGATGGTGACAGTGATCGGGGTGGGTGATGGTGACTGTGATCGTGTGGGTGATGGTGACAGTGATCGTGTGGGTGATGGTGACTGTGGGTGTGTGGGTGATGGTGACTGTGATCGTGTGGGTGATGGTGACTGTGATCGTGTGGGTGATGGTGACAGTGATCGTGTGGGTGATGGTGACTTGATCGTGTGGGTGATGGTGACAGTGATCGTGTGGGTGATGGTGACAGTGATCGTGTGGGTGATGGTGACCCGTGATCGTGTGGGTGATGGTGCCCGTGATCGTGTGGGTGATGGTGATGTGGGGGGGTGTGGGTGATGGTGACTGTGATCGTGTGGGTGATGGTGCTGTGATGTGTGGGTGATGGTGACAGTGATCGTGTGGGTGATGGTGGACTGTGATCGTTGGGGGGTTTATGGTGACAGTGATCGTGTGGGTGATGGTGACTGTGGGTGTGTGGGTGATGGTGACTGTGATCGTGTGGGTGATGGTGACTGTGATCGTGTGGGTGATGGTGACAGTGATCGTGTGGGTGATGGTGACTGTGATGTGTGGGTGATGGTGACAGTGATCGTGTGGGTGATGGTGACAGTGATTCGTGTGGGTGATGGTGACTGTGATCGTGTGGGTGATGGTGACAGTGATCGTGTGGGTGATGGTGACAGTGATCGTGTGGGTGATGGTGACTGTGATCGTGTGGGTGATGGTGACAGTGATCGTGTGGGGTGATGGTGACTGTGGGTGTGTGGGTGATGGTGACTGTGATCGTGTGGGTGATGGTGACTGTGATCGTGTGGGGTGATGGTGACTGTGGGTGTGTGGGTGATGGTGACTGTGATCGTGTGGGGGATGGTGACTGTGATCGTGTGGGTGATGGTGACTGTGGGTGTGTGGGTGGATGGTGACTGTGGGTGTGTGGGTGATGGTGACAGTGGATCGTGTGGGTGATGGTGACTGGTCGTGTGGGTGATGGTGACTGATCGTGTGGGTGATGGTGAATGATCGTGTGGGTGATGGTGAAATGATCGTGGGGGGTGTGGTGACTGTTGATCGTGTGGGTGATGGTGACAGTGATTTGTGTGGGTGATGGTGACAGTGGGTGTGTGGGTGATGGTGACTGTGATCGTGTGGGTGATGGTGATGGTCGTGTGGGTGACGGTGACAGTGATCGTGTGGGTGATGGTGACAGTGGGTGTGTGGGTGATGGTGACTGTGATCGTGTGGGTCATGGTGACTGTGATCGTGTGGGTGATGGTGACTGTGATCGTATGGGTGATGGTGACAGTGATCGTGTGGGTGATTGTGACTGATCGTGTGGGTGATGGTGACTGATTTGTGTGGGTGATGGTGACTGTGGGTGTGTGGGTGATTGTGACTAATCGTGTGGGTGATGGTGACAGTGATCGTGTGGGTGACGATGACAGTGATCGTGTGGGTAACGGTGACAGTGATCGTGTGGGTGATGGTGACAGTGATCGTGTGGGTGACGGTGACAGTGATCGGTGGGGTGATGGTGACAGTGATCGTGTGGGTGATGGGGACAGTGATCGTGTGGGGGACGGTGACAGTGATCGTGTGGGTGTGGTGACAGTGATCGTGTGGGTGATTGGTGACTGATCGTGTGGGTGATGGTGACTGATTGTGTGGGTGATGGTGACTGTGGGTGTGTGGGTGATTGTGACTGATCGTGTGGGTGATGGTGACAGTGATCGTGTGGGTGACGATGACATTTATCGTGTGGGTAACGGTGACAGTGATCGTTTTGGGTGATGGTGACAGTGATCATGTGGGTGACGGTGACAGTGATCGTGTGGGTGATGGTGACAGTGATCGTGTGGGTGATGGTGACAGTGGTCGTGGGGGGTGATGGGACAGAGGTGTGTGGGTGATGGTGACAGTGGTTGTGTGCGTGATGGTGACAGTGGTCGTGTGGGTTTATGGTGACAGTGGTCGTGTGGGTGATTGTGACAGTGGTTGTGTGGGTGAGGGTGACAGTAGTGGTCTGGGTGATGGTGACTGGTCGTGTGGGTTTATAGTGACAGTGGTCGTATGGGTGATGGTGAATGGTCGTGTGGGTTTATGGTGACAGTGGTCGTGTGGGTGATGATGACAGTGGTCGTGAGGGTGATGATGACAGTGGTCGTGAGGGTGATGGTGACAGTGGTCGTGAAAGGGTGATGGTGACAGTGGTCGTGAGGGTGATGGTGACAGTGGTCGTGAGGGTGATGGTGACAGTGATCGTGTTTAGTGATGGTGACAGTGGTTTGTGAGGGTTTATGGTGACAATGGTCGTGAGGGTGATGGTGACAGTGGTCGTGAGGGTGATGGTGACAGTGGTCGTGAGGGTGATGGTGACAGTGGTCGTGAGGGTGATGGTGACAGTGGTCGTGGGGGTGTGGTGACAGTGGTTTGTGAGGGTGATTGTGACAGTGGTCGTGAGGGTGATGGTGCAGATGGTCGTTTAGGGTGATGGTGACAGTGGTCGTGAGGGTGATTGTGACAGTGGTCGTGAGGGTGATGGTGAAGTGGTCGTGAGGGTGATGGGTGACAGTGGTCGTGAGGTGATGGTGGGCAGTTGTCGTGAGGGTGTGGTGACAGTGGTCGTGAGGGTGATGGTGACAGTTTTTCGTGTGGGTGATGGTGACAGTGGTCGTGAGGGTGATGGTGACAGTGGTCGTGAGGGTGATGGTGACAGTGGTCGTGTGGGTGATGGTGACAGTTTGGGCGTGAGGGGTGATGGTGACAGTGGTCGTGTTTTGGGGATGGTGGCAGTGGTCGTGAGGGGGATTGGTGACAGTTTGGGCGTGAGGGTGATGGTGGACAGTGATCGTTTTGGGTGATGGTGACAGTGATCGTGTGGGTGATTGTGACTGATCGTGTGGGTGATGGTGACTGATCGTGTGGGTGATGGTGACTGTGGGTGTGTGGGTGATTGTGACTGATCGTGTGGGTGATGGTGACAGTGATCGTGTGGGTGACGATGACAGTGATCGTGTGGGTGACGGTGACAGTGATCGTGTGGGTGATGGTGACAGTGATCGTGTGGGTGACGGTGACAGTGATCGTGTGGGTGATTTGGGGGCATTTATCGTGTGGGTGACGGTGGGCAGTGATCGTGTGGGTGAGGTGACAGTGATCGTGTGGGTGATGGTGACAGTTGTCGTGTGGGTGATGGTGACAGAGGTCGTGTGGGTGATGGTGACAGTGGTTGTGTGCGTGATGGTGACAGTGGTCGCGTGGGTTTATGGTGACAGTGGTCGTGTGGGTGATTGTGACAGTGGTTGTATGGGTGAGGGTGACAGTAGTGGTCTGGGTGATGGTGATGGTGTGTGGGTTTATAGTGACAGTGGTCGTATGGGTGATGGTGGAATGGTCGTGTGGGTTTATGGTGACAGTGGTCGTGTGGGTGATGATGACAGTGGTCGTGAGGGTGATGATGACAGTGTTCGTGAGGGTGATGGTGACAGTGGTCGTGAGGGTGATGGTGACAGTGGTCGTGAGGGTGATGGTGACAGTGGTCGTGAGGGTGATGGTGACAGTGATCGTGTGAGTGATGGTGACAGTGGTCGTGAGGGTGATGGTGACAATGGTCGTGAGGGTGATGGTGACAGTGGTCGTGAGGGTGATGGTGACAGTGGTCGTGAGGGTGATGGTGACAGTGGTCGTGAGGGTTTATGGTGACAGTGATCGTGTGAGTGATGGTGACAGTGGTCGTGAGGGTGATGGTGACAATGGTCGTGAGGGTGATGGTGACAGTGGTCGTGAGGGTGATGGTGACAGTGGTCGTGAGGGTGATGGTGACAGTGGTCGTGAGGGTGATGGTGACAGTGGTCGTGAGGGTGTGGGGACAGTGGTCGTGAGGGTGATTGTGACAGTGGCTGTGAGGGTGATGGTGACAGTGGTCGTGAGGGTGATGGTGACAGGGTTTGTGAGGGTGATTGTGACAGTGGTCGTGAGGGTGATGGTGAAAGTGGTCGTGAGGGTGATGGTGACAGTGGTCGTGAGGGGGATGGTGACAGTTGTCGTGAGGGTGATGGTGACAGTGGTCGTGAGGGTGATGGTGGGCAGTGTTCGTGTGGGTGATGGTGACAGTGGTCGTGAGGGTGATGGTGACAGTGGTCGTGAGGGTTGAGGTGGGCAGTGGGCGTGTGGGTGATGGTGACAGTGGTCGTGAGGGTGAGGTGGGGCAGGGGGTCGTGTTGGTGATGGTGGCAGTGGTCGTGAGGGTGATGGTGACCCGTGGTCGTGAGGGTGATGGTGACAGTGATCGTATGGGTGTTGGTGACAGTGATCGTGTGGGTGATTGTGACTGGGTCGTGTGGGTGAGGTGATGATCGTGTGGGTGATGGTGGGCTGTGGGTGGTGTGGGTGATTGTGACTGATCGTGTGGGTGATGGTGACAGGATCGTGTGGGTGACGATGACAGTGATCGTGTGGGGTGACGGTGACAGTGATCGTGTGGGGGATGGTGACAGTGATCGTGTGGGTGCGGTGACAGTGATCGTGTGGGTGATGGTGACAGTGATCGTTGTGGGTGACGGTGACAGTGATCGTGTGGGTGATGGTGACAGTGATCGTGTGGGTGATGGTGACAGTTGTCGTGTGGGTGATGGTGACAGGGTCGTGTGGGTGATGGTGACAGTGGTTGTGGCGTGATGGTGACAGTGGTCGCGTGGGTTTATGGTGACAGTGGGTCGTGTGGGTGATTGTGACAGTGGTTTTTATGGGTGAGGGTGACAGTAGTGGTCTGGGTGATGGTGACTGGTCGTGTGGGGTTTTTTAGTGACAGTGGTCGTATGGGTGATGGTGAATGGTCGTGTGGGTTTATGGTGACAGTGGTCGTGTGGGGGATGATGACAGTGGTCGTGAGGGTGATGATGACAGTGTTCGTGAGGGTGATGGTGACAGTGGTCGTGAGGATGATGGGGGACAGTGGTCGTGAGGGTGATGGTGACAGTGGTCGTGAGGGTGATGGTGGACAGTGATCGTGTGAGTGATGGTGACAGTGGTCGTGAGGGTGATGGTGACAATGGTCGTGAGGGTGATGGTGACGTGGTCGTGAGGGTGATGGTGACAGTGGTCGTGAGGGTGATGGTGACAGTGGTCGTGTGGGTGATGGTGACAGTGGTCGTGAGGGTGATGGGACAGTGGTCGTGAGGGTGATTGTGACAGTGGTCGTGAGGGTGATGGTTTACAGTGGTCGTGAGGGTGATGGTGACAGTGGGCGCGAGGGTGATGGTAACAGTGGTCGTGAGGGTGATGGTGACAGTGGTCGTGAAGGTGATGGTAAACGTGGGTGTGAGGGTGATGGTAACAGTGGTTTGTGAGGGTGATGGTGGCAGTGGTCGTGAGGGTAATGGTGACAGTGGTCCCTGTGGGTGATGGTGACAGTGGTCGTGAGGGTGATTGTGACAGTGGTCGTGAGGGTGTTGGTGAAAGTGGGCGTGAGGGTGATGGTGACAGTGGTCGTGAGGGTGATGGGTGACAGTGGTCGTGAGGGTGATGGTGACAGTGGTTGTGGGGGGTGATGGTGACAGTGGTCGTGAGGGTGATGGTGACAGTGGTCGTGAGGGTGATGGTGACAGTGGTCGTGTGGGTGATGGTGACAGTGGTCGTGAGGGTGATGGTGACAGTGGTCGTGTTGGTGATGGTGGCAGTGGTCGTGAGGGTGATGGTGACAGTGGTCGTGAGGGTGATGGTGACAGTGGTCGTGAGGGTGATGGTAACAGTGGTCGTGAGGGTGATGGTAACAGTGGTCGTGAGGGTGATGGTGACAGTGGTCCCGAGGGTGATGGTGACAGTGGTCGTGAGGGTGATGGGACAGTGGTCGTTGTGGGTGATAGTGACAGTGGTCGATGAGGGTGATGGGTTGACAGTGTCGTGAGGGTGATGGGTTACAGTGGTCGTGTGGGGGATGGTGACAGTGGTCGTGAGGGTGATGGTGACAGTGGTCGTGTGGGTGATGGTGACAGTGGTCGTGTGGGTGATGGTGACAGTGGTCGTGAGGGTGATGGTGACAGTGGTCGTGAGGGTGATGGTGACAGTGGTCGTGTGGGTGATGGTGACAGTGGTCGTGTGGGTGATGGTGACAGTGGTCGTGTGGGTGATGGTGACAGTGGTCGTTGAGGGTGATGGTGACAATGGTCGTGTGGGTGATGGTGACAGTGGTCGTGTGGGTGATGGTGACAGGGGGTCGTGGGGTGATGGTGACAGTGGTCGTGTGGGTGATGGTGACAGTGGTCGTGTGGGTGATGGTGACAGTGGTTTTGTGGGTGATGGTGACAGTGGTCGGGGGTGATGGTGACAGTGGTCGTGAGGGTGATGGTAGTGAGGGTCGTGAGGGTGATGGTGACAGTGGTCGTGAGGGTGATGGTGACAGTGGTCGTGAGGGTGATTGTGACAGTGGTCGTGAGGGTGATGGTGACAGTGGTCGTGAGGGTGATGGTGACAGTGGTCGTGAGGGTGATGGTAACAGTGGTCGTGAGGGTGATGGTGACAGTGGTCGTGAGGGTGATGGTGACAGTGGTCGTGAGGGTGATGGTAACAGTGGTCGTGAGGGTGATGGTGACAGTGGTCGTGAGGGTAATGGTGACAGTGGTCGTGTGGGTGATGGTGACAGTGGTCGTGAGGGTGATTGTGACAGTGGTCGTGAGGGTGTTGGTGAAAGTGGTCGTGAGGGTGATGGTGACAGTGGTCGTGAGGGTGATGGTGACAGTGGGGGGTGAGGGTGATGGTGACAGTGGTCGTGAGGGTGATGGTGACAGTGGTCGTGTGGGTGATGGTGACAGTGGTCGTGAGGGTGATGGTGACAGTGGTCGTGAGGGTGATGGTGACAGTGGTCGTGTGGGTGATGGTGACAGTGGTCGTGAGGGTGATGATGACAGTGGTCGTGTTGGGGATGGTGGCAGTGGTCGGAGGGTGATGGTGGGCAGTGGTCGTGAGGGTGATGGTGACAGTGGTCGTGAGGGTGATGGTAACAGTGGTCGTGAGGGTGATGGTAACAGTGGGCGTGAGGGGGGATGGTGACAGTGGTCGTGAGGGTGATGGTGACAGTGGCGTGAGGGTGATGGTGACAGTGGTCGTGTGGGTTGATGGTGACAGTGGTCGTGAGGGTGATGGTGACAGTGGTCGTGAGGGTGATGGTGACAGTGGTCGTGTGGTGATGGTGACAGTGGTCTGTGAGGGTGATGGTGACAGTGGTCGTGAGGGTGATGGTGACAGTGGTCGTGTGGGTGATGGTGACAGTGGTCGTGTGGGTGATGGTGCAGTGGGCGTGAGGGTGATGGTGACAGTGGTCGTGAGGGTGATGGTGACAGTGGTCGTGTGGGTGATGGTGACAGTCGTCGTGTGGGTGATGGTGGACAGTGGTCGTGTGGGTGATGGTGACAGTGGTCGTGAGTGTGATGGTGGACAGTGGTCGTGTGGTGAAGGTGACAGTGGTCGTGTGGGTGATGGTGACAGTGGTCGTGGGGGGTGATGGTGACAGTGGTCGTGTGGGTGATGGTGACAGTGGTCGTGTGGGTGATGGTGACAGTGGTTGTGTGGGTGATGGTGACAGTGGTCGTGAGGGTGATGGTGACAGTGGTCGTGTGGGTGATGGTGACAGTGGTCGTGAGGGTGATGGTGACAATGGTCGTGAGGGTGATGGTGACAGTGGTCGTGAGGGTGATGGTGACAGTGGTCGTGAGGGTGATGGTGACAGTGGTCGTGAGGGTGATGGTGACAGTGGTCGTGTGGGTGATGGTGACAGTGGTTGTGGGGTGATGGTGACAGTGGTCGTGAGGGTGATGGGGGACAGTGGTCGTGAGGGTGATGGTGACAGTGGTCGTGAGGGTGATGGTGACAGTGGTCGTGAGGGTGATGGTGACAGTGATCGTGAGGGTGATGGTGACAGTGGTCGTGAGGGTGATGGTGACAGTGGTCGTGTGGGTGATGGTTTACAGTGGTCGTGAGGGTGATGGTGACAGTTGGTCGTGTGGGTGTTGGTGACAGTGGTTGTGTGGGTGATGGTGCGTGGTCGTGTGGGTGATGGTGACAGTGCTCGTTTTGGGTGATGGTGACAGTGGTCGTGTGGGTGATGGTGACAGTGATCGTGTGGGTGATGGTGACAGTGGTCGTGTGGGTGATGGTGACAGTGGTCGTGTGGGTGATGGTGACAGTGGTCGTGTGGGTGATGGTGACAGTGGTCGTGTGGGTGATGGTGACAGTGGTCGTGTGGGTGATGGTGACAGTGGTCGTGAGGGTGATGGTGACAGTGGTCGTGTGGGTGATGGTGACAGTGGTTGTGTGGGTGATGGTGACAGTGGTCGTGAGGGTGATGGTGACAGTGGTCGTGTGGGTGATGGTGACAGTGGTTGTGTGGGTGATGGTGACGGTCCTGCTTGAGTGAATGCTGGAATAACGTTGTTATGACCAATAAAAGAAACAGTGACGGGACACAACACAAGTGTTGCTAAATACCTAACACATGTGTTCACTAGTTTGTACCAGCCGGAGGAACGACTACAGTAAGTCACGTGACCGGCAGTGCTGCGCCCTACTAATGACTATAATTAGAGTACTGAGGCTGTGACTCCATAAAGAACATTGTCTCCAGAGATTATTGCAAAACTTAATTAAGTTCACCTGATCAACCTCAGTCAGGAGACACCACCATCAACTGAACCTTCTTGCTGACACTACCATCAACTGAACCTTCTTGCTGACACTACCATCAAAATGAACCTTTTTGCTGACACTACCATCAACTGAACCTTCTTGCTGACACTACCATCAACTGAACCTTCTTGCTGACACTACCATCAACTGAACCTTCTTGCTGACACTACCATGAACTGAACCTTCTTGCTGACACTACCATCAATTGAACCTTCTTGCTGACACTACCATCAACTGAACCTTCTTGCTGACACTACCATGAACTGAACCTTCTTGCTGACACTACCATGAACTGAACCTTCTTGCTGACACTACCATCAACTGAACCTTCTTGCTGACACTACCATCAACTGAACCTTCTTGCTGACACTACCATCAACTGAACCTTCTTGCTGACACTACCATCAACTGAACCTTCTTGCTGACACTACCATCAACTGAACCTTCTTGCTGACACTACCATCAACTGAACCTTCTTGCTGACACTACCATCAACTGAACCTTCTTGCTGACACTACCATCAACTGAACCTTCTTGCTGACACTACCATCAACTGAACCTTCTTGCTGACACTACCATCAACTGAACCTTCTTGCTGAAACTACCATGAACTGAACCTTCTTGCTGACACTACCATGAACTGAACCTTCTTGCTGACGCTACCATGAACTGAACCTTCTTGCTGACGCTACCATGAACTGAACCTTCTTGCTGACACTTCCATGAACTGAACCTTCTTGCTGACACTACCATGAACTAAGCGTTCTTGCTGACACTTCATGAACTGAACCTTCTTGCTGACGCTTCCATGAACTGAACCATAATGCTGACACTTCCAAGAACTGGACGTTCTTGCTGACACTTCCATGAACTGACCATAAGCTTTTGGTTTACCGATGAGACAAGCTTGTGGTCTACCAGTGAGACAAGCTTGTGGTCTACCAGTGAGACAAGCTTGTGGTCTACCAGTGAGACAAGCTTGTGGTCTACCAGTGAGACAAGCTTGTGGTCTACCAGTGAGACAAGCTTGTGGTCTAACAGTGAGACAAGCTTGTGGTCTACCAGTGAGACAAGCTTGTGGTCTACCAGTGAGACAAGCTTGTGGTCTACCAGTGAGACAAGCTTGTGGTCTACCAGTGAGACAAGCTTGTGGTCTACCAGTGAGACAAGCTTGTGGTCTACCAGTGAGACAAGCTTGTGGTCTACCAGTGAGACAAGCTTGTGGTCTACCAGTGAGACAAGCTTGTGGTCTACCAGTGAGACAAACTTGTGGTCTACCAGTGAGACAAACTTGTGGTCTACCGGTGAGACAAGCTTGTGGTCTACCAGAGAGACAAGCTTGTTGTCTTCCAGTGAGACAAGCTTGTTGTCTACCAGTGAGACAAGCTTATTGTCTACCAGTGAGATAAGCTTGTGGTCTACCATTAAGACAAGCTTGTGGTCTACCATTGAGTGAGACAAGCTTGTGGTCTACCAGTGAGTGAGACAAGCTTGTGGTCAACCAGTGAGACAAAGTTTGTGGTCTACCAGTGAGACAAGCTTCAGGTCTATCATTGAGACAAGCTTGTGGTCTACCAGTGAGACAAGCTTATGGTCTACCAGTGAGACAAGCTTGTGGTCTATCAGTGAGGCAAGCTTGTGGTCTACCATTGAGACAAGCTTTTGGTCTACCAGTGAGACAAGCTTGTGGTCTATCAGTCAGGCAAGCTTGTGGTATACCAGTGAGACAAGCTTGTGGTCTAACAGTGAGACAAGCTTGTGGTCTACCAGTGAGTGAGACAAACTTGTTGTCTACCAGTGAGACAAGCTTGTAGTCTACCAGTGAGACAAACTTGTGGTCTGCCAGTGAGATAAGCTTGTGGTCTACCAGTGAGACAAGCTTGTGGTCTACCGGTGAGACAAGCTTTTGGTCTACCAGTGAGACAAGCTTGTGGTCTACCAGTGAGACAAGCTTGTTGTCTTCCAGTGAGACAAGCTTGTTGTCTACCAGTGAGACAAGCTTGTTGTCTACCAGTGAGACAAGCTTGTGGTCTACCAGTGAGACAAGCTTGTTGTCTACCAGTGAGACAAGCTTGTGGTCTACCAGTGAGACAAGCTTGTTATCTTCCAGTGAGACAAGCTTGTTGTCTACCAGTGAGACAAGCCTGTGGTCTACCAGTGAGACAAGCTTGTTGTCTTCCAGTGAGACAAGCTTGTTGTCTACCAGTGAGACAAGCTTGTTGTCTTCCAGTGAGACAAGCTTGTGGTGTGCCAGTGAGACAAGCTTGTGGTCTACCATTGAGACAAGCTTGTGGTCTACCAGTGAGTGAGACAAGCTTGTGGTCTACCAGTGAGTGAGACAAGCTTGTGGTCAACCAGTGAGACAAGCTTGTGGTCTACCAGTGAGACAAGCTTGAGGTCTATCAGTGAGACAAGCTTGTGGTCTACCAGTGAGACAAGCTTGTGGTCTACCAGTGAGACAAGCTTGTGGTCTACCAGTGAGACAAGCTTGTTGTCTTCCAGTGAGACAAGCTTGTTGTCTACCAGTGAGACAAGCTTGTTGTCTACCAGTGAGATAAGCTTGTGGTCTACCAGTGAGACAAGCTTGTGGCCTGCCAGTGAGACAAGCTTGTGGTCTACCATTGAGACAAGCTTGTGGTCTACCAGTGAGTGAGACAAGCTTGGGGTCTACCAGTGAGACAAGCTTGTGGCCTGCCAGTGAGACAAGCTTGTGGTCTACCATTGAGACAAGCTTGTGGTCTACCAGTGAGTGAGACAAGCTTGGGGTCTACCAGTGAGTGAGTCAAGCTTGTGGTCAACCAGTGAGACAAGCCTGTGGCCTACCAGTGAGACAAGCTTGTGGTCTACCAGTGAGACAAGCTTGTGGTCTATCAGTGAGGCAAGCTTGTGGTCTACCAGTGAGACAAGCTTTTGGTCTACCAGTGAGACAAGCTTGTGGTCTATCAGTGAGGCAAGCTTGTGGTCTACCAGTGAGACAAGCTTGTGGTCTAACAGTGAGACAAGCTTGTGGTCTATCAGTGAGGCAAGCTTGTGGTCTACCAGTGAGACAAGCTTGTGGTCTAACAGTGAGACAAACTTGTGGTCTATCAGTGAGACAAGCTTGTGGTCTACCAGTGAGACAAGCTTGTGGTCTACCGGTGAGACAAGCTTGTGGTCTACCAGTGAGACAAGCTTGTGGTCTACCAGTGAGACAAACTTGTGGTCTACCAGTGAGACAAGCTTGTGATCTACCAGTGAGACAAGCTTGTGGTCTTCCGGTGAGACAAGCTTGTGGTCTACCAGTGAGACAAGCTTGTGATCTACCAGTGAGACAAGCTTGTGGTCTACCAGTGAGACAAGCTTGTGGTCTACCAGTGAGTGAGACAAGCTTGTGGTCTACCAGTGAGTGAGACAAGCTTGTGGTCTACCGGTGAGACAAGCTTGTGGTCTACCAGTGAGACAAGCTTGTGATATACCAGTGAGACAAGCTTGCCGTCTACCAGTGAGTGAGACAAGCTTGTGGTCTACCAGTGAGTGAGACAAGCTTGAGGTCTACCAGTGAGTGAGACAAGCTTGTGGTCTACCAGTGAGACAAGCTTGTGGTCTACCAGTGAGTGAGATAAGCTTGTGGTCTACCAGTGAGTGAGACAAGATGGCTCTGTTACATGTGCTGGCTGTGTTGCCTGTGTTAACTGTTGTGGTTGTGCTGGCTGTTGTCTGCACTGGCTGTGTTTCCTGTACTGGCTGTGTTTCCTTTGTTGGCTGTTCTGACAAACCATACCACGGGCGGGGATAGAACCCGTGGTCAGAGAGTCTCAAAACTCTAGACCGTCGCGTTAGCCACTGGACCAGCTAGCGACGGTCTGGAGTTTAGAGACTCTCTGACCACGAGTTCTATCCCCACCCCTGGTATGGTTTGTTTGCAATCGTGTCATTACGATTTCGTGAGTCATAGTCTGGCTGTGCTGCTTCTGCTGGCTGTGCTGGTTGTGTTGCCTGTGCTCGCTGTGCTGGTTGTGTTGCCTGTGCTGCCTGCGTTGCCTGTGCTGGCTGTGCTGGTTCTGGTGGCTGTGCTGGCTGCGCTGATTGTGTTGCCTGTGCTGGCTGTGTTGCCTGTGCTGGCTGTGCTGGTTTTGCTGGCTGTGCTGGCTGCGCGTGTTGTGTTGCCTGTGCTGGTTGTTTTTGGGCCCGTTGCTGGCTGTGCTGCTGTGCTGTTGTGTTTTCCTGTGCTGGCTGTGCTGGCTGTTTTTGTCTGTGCTGCTTTCCCGCTGGCTATGCTGGTTTGTGTTGCCTGTGCTTTCCTATGTTGCTGTGTGGCTGCTGTGGGTGCTGGTGCTACCTGTGTTGTCTGTGCTGGCTGTGCTGGCTGTGCTCTCTGTGTTGACTGTGCTGAATGTGTTGCCTGCGCTGCTTGTGTTGCCTGTGCTGGCTGTGTTGGTTGTGTTGCCTGTGCTGGCTGTGCTGGTTGTGTTGCCTGTGCTGGCTGTGCTGGTTGTGTTGCCTGTGCTGCTTCTGCTGGCTGTGCTGGTTGTGTTGCCTGTGTTGTTTGTGTTGCCTGTGCTGGCTGTGCTGGCTGTGTTGACTCTGCTGCCTGTACTGCCTGTGCTGTCTGTGCTGGCTGTGCTGGTTGTGTTGACTGTGCTGCCTGTGTTGCCTGTGCTGCTTCTGCTGGCTGTGCTGGCTGTGTTGACTGTGCTGCCTGTGTTGCCTGTGCTGGCTGTGCTGGCTGTGTTGACTGTGCTGGCTGTGCTGACTGTGTTGACTGTGTTGCCTGTGCTGACTGTGGTGGCTGTGCTGGCTGTGTTGCCTATGCTGGCTGTGCTGACTGTGTTGACTGTGCTGCCTGTGTTGCCTATGCTGGCTGTGCTGGCTGTGCTGACTGTGTTGACTGTGCTGCCTGTGTTGCCTGTACTGGCTGTGCTGGCTGTGCTGGCTGTGTTGACTGTGCTGCCTGTGTTGCCTGTGCTGTTGTGCTGGCTGTGCTGGCTGTGTTGACTGTGTTGCCTGTGTTGCCTGTGCTGGCTGTGTTGCCTGTGTTGACTGTGCTGCCTGTGTTGCCTGTGCTGGCTGTGCTGGCTGTGCTGGCTGTGTTGACTGTGCTGGCTGTGCTGACTGTGTTGACTGTGCTGCCTGTGTTGCCTGTGCTGGCTGTGCTGGCTCTGCTGGCCGTGTTGCCTGTGCTGCCTGTGCTGGCTGTGCTGACTGTGTTGACTGCGCTGCCTGTGTTGCCTGTGCTAGCTGTGCAGGCTGTGCTGGCTGTGTTGACTGTGCTGGCTGTGCTGTCTGTGCTGGCTGTGTTGACTGTGCTGCCTGTGTTGCCTGTGCTGGCTGTGCTGGTTGTGTTGCATGTGTTGGTGGTGTTGCCTGTGCTGGCTGTGTTGCCTGTGTTGACTGTGCTGGCTGTGTTGTTTGTGCTGGCAGTGTTGCCTGTGCTGGCTGTGTTGCCTATGTTGACTGTGCTTGCTGTGTTGCCTGTGCTGGCCGTGTTGCCTGTGTTGACTGTGCTGGCAGTGTTGCCTGTGTTTCTTGTACTGGCTGTGTTGCCTGTTCTGGCTGTGATGTCTGTACTGGCCGTGTTGCCTGTACTGGCTGTGATGTCTCTACTGGCCATGTTGCCTGTACTGGCTGTGTTGCCTGAACTTGCTGTGTTGCCTGTATTGGCTGTGTTGGCTGTACTGGTTCTGATGGTTGTGTTGGCTGTACTGGTTCTGCTGGTTGTGTTGGCTGTACTGGTTCTGCTGGTTGTGTTGGCCGTACTGGTTCTGCTGTTTGTGTTGCCTGTACTGGTTCTGCTGGTTGTGTTGCCTGTACTGGTTCTGCTGATTGTGTTGCCTGTACTGGTTCTGCTAGTTGTGTTGCTTGTACCGGGTTTTGTTTGGCGTTTTTTGGCTGTACTGGGTTCTGCTGGTTGTGTTGCTTTGTACGGTTCTGTGGTTTTGTTGGGCCCGTACTGGTTCTGTGGGTTTTGTTGCCTGTACTGGGTTCGCTGGTTGAGTTGGCCCTTTTGGTTCTGCGGTTGTGTTTCCTGTACTGGTTCTGCTGGTTGTGTTGCCTGTACTGGTTCTGCTGGTTGTGTTGCTTGTACTGGTTCTGCTGGTTGTGTTGCCTGTACTGGTTCTGCTGGTTGTGTTGCCTGTACTGGTTCTGCTGGTTGTGTTGCTTGTACTGGTTCTGCTGGTTGTGTTGCCTGTACTGGTTCTGCTGGTTGTGTTGCCTGTTTCTGGTTCTGCTGGTTGTGTTGCCTGTACTGGTTTTGCTGGTTGTGTTGGCTGTACTGGTTCTGCTGGTTGTGTTTGCTGTACTGGTTCTGCTGGTTGTGTTTGCCTGTACGGTTTTTGCTGGTTGTGTTGCCTGTATGGTTCGCTGGGTTGTGTTTGGGGTACTGGTTCTGCTGGTTGTGTTGGCTGTACTGGTTCTGCTGGTTGTGTTGCCTGTACTGGTTCTGCTGGTTGTGTTGGCTGTACTGGTTCTGCTGGTTGTGTTGCCTGTACTGGTTCTGCTGGTTGTGTTTGCTGTACTGGTTCTGCTGGTTGTGGTTGGTGTACGGTTCTGCTGGTTGTGTTTGGGTGTAACTGGTTCTGCTGGTTGTGTTGCCTGTAAATGGCTCTGCTGATTTTGTTGCTTGTATGGGGTTCTGCTGGTTGTTGCCTGTACTGGTTCTGCTGGTTGTGTTTGCTGTACTGGTTCTGCTGGTTGTGTTGGCTGTACTAGTTCTGCTGGTTGTGTTTGCTGTACTGGTTCTGCTGGTTGTGTTGCCTGTACTGGGGTTCTGCGGGGTTTTTTGCCTGTACTGGTTCTGCTGGTTGTGTTGCCTGTACTGGGTTTTGCTGGGTTTTGTTGGCTGTACTGGTTCTGCTGGTTGTGTTGGCTGTACTGGTTCTGCTGGTTGTGTTGCTGTACTGGTTCTGCTGGTTGTGTTGGCTGTACTGGTTCTGCTGGTTGTGTTGGCTGTACTGGTTCTGCTGGTTGGTTGGGTTTTACTGGTTCTGCTGGTTGTGTTGTTGTAACTGGGTTCTGCTGGTTGTGTTTTGGGTGTACTGGGTTCTGCTGGTTGTGTTGCTGTACTGGTTTCTGCTGGTTTTGTTTTCTGTACTGGTTCCGCTGGTTGTGTTGGGTGTACTGGTTCGCGGTTGTGTTGCCTGTATGGTTCTGCTGGTTTTGTTTGCTGTACTGGTTTCGCTGGTTGTGTTGGCTGACTGGTTCTGCTGGTTGTGTTGGCTGTACTGGTTCGTCTGGTTGTGTTGCCTGTACTGGTTCTGCTGGTTGTGTTGCTGTACTGGTTCTGCTGGTTGTGTTGCCTGTACTGGTTCTGCTGGTTGTGTTGCTGTACTGGTTCGTGGTTTTGTGCCTGTACTGGTTCTGCGGGTTGTGTTGCCCCGTAACTGGTTTTGCTTGTTGTGTTGCCTGTACTGGTTTGCTGGTTTTGTTGGCTGTACTGGTTTGCTTGGGGGGTTGGTTTGCTGTACTGGTTCTGCTGGTTGTGTTGGCTGTACTGTTCTGCTTGTGTTTGCCTGTACTGGTTCTGCTGGTTGTGTGCCCGTACTGGTTTCTGCTGGTTGTGTTGCTTGTACTGGTTCTGCTGGTTTTGTTGCCTGTACTGGTTCTGCTGGTTGTGTTGCCTGTACTGGTTCTGCTGGTTGTGTTGGCTGTACTGGTTCTGCTGGTTGTGTTGGCCCGTACGGGTTCTGTGGTTTGTGTTGGCTGTACTGGTTCTGATGGTTTTTGTTTTCTGTACTGGGTTTTACTGGTTGTGTTGGCTGTACTGGTTCTGCGGTTGTGTTGGCTGTACTGGTTCTGATGGTTGTGTTGGCTGTACTGGTTCTGATGGTTGTGTTGGCTGTACAGGTTCTGCTGATTGTTTGTTTTGTAAATGGTTGCTGTTTGTGTTGCTTTGTACTGGTTTTGCTGTTGTTGTTTGGCTGTACTGTTCTGCTGGGTTGTGTTTCTTGTACTGGTTCTGATGGTTTGTTGCTGTACTGGTTCTACGGGTTGGTTGGCTGTACTGGTTCTGCTGGTTGTGTTGGCTGGAAATGGTTTCTGATGGTTGGTTTGCGTACTGGTTCTGCTGGTTGTGTTCCTTACTGGTTCCCGCTGTTGTGTTGGCTGTACTGTTTGATGTTGGTTGGCTGTACTGGTTCTGCTGGTTGTGTTTGCTGTACTGGTTCTGCTGGTTTGTTTCTGTACTGGTTCTGCTGGTTGTGTTGCCTGTACTGATTTTGCTGGGTTTTGTTGCTGTACTGGTTTTGCTATTTTGTTGTCTGTACTGGTTTGCTGGGTTTTGTTGCTTGTACGGTTCTGCTGGGTTTTGTGCCTGTACTGTCGCGGGTTGTGTTGCCTGTACTGTTTTTGCTGTTGTGTTCCTGTACTGTTCTGCGTTTGTTGCTGACTGGGTTTGCTGTTGTGTTGCTGACCGGTTCTGCTGGTTGTGTGGCTTACTGGTTCTGCTGTTGTGTTGCCTGACTGTTCGCTGTTGTTGCTGTAATGGTTCTGCTGGTTTGTTGGCTGTACTGGTTCTGCTGGTTGTGTTGGCTGTACTGGTTCTGCTGGTTGTGTTGCCTGTACTGGCTCTGCTGGTTGTGTTGCCTGTACTGGTTCTGCTGGTTGTGTTGGCTGTACTGGTTCTGTTGGTTGCGTTGACTGTACTGGTTCTGCTGGTTGTGTTGCCTGTACTGGTTCTGCTGGTTGTGTTGCCTGTACTGGTTCTGCTGATTGTGTTGCCTGTACTGGTTCTGCTGGTTGTGTTGCTTGTACCGGTTCTGTTGGCTGTGTTGGCTGTACTGGTTCTGCTGGTTGTGTTGCTGTACTGGTTCTGCTGGTTGTGTTGCCTGTACTGGTTCTGCTGGTTGTGTTGCTGTACTGGTTCTGCTGGTTGTGTTGGCCTGTACTGGTTCTGCTGGTTGTGTTTCTGTACTGGTTCTGCTGGTTGTGTTGCCAGTACTGGTTCTGCTGGTTGTGTTGGCTGTACTGGTTCCGCTGGTTGTGTTGGCTGTACTGGTTCTGCTGGTTGTGTTGCCTGTACTGGTTCTGCTGGTTGTGTTTGCTGTACTGGTTCTGCTGGTTGTGTTGGCTGTACTGGTTCTGCTGGTTGTGTTGCCTGTACTGGTTCTGCTGGTTGTGTTGGCTGTACTGGTTCTGCTGGTTGTGTTTGCTGTACTGGTTCTGCTGGTTGTGTTGGCCCGTACTGGTTCGCTGGTTGTGTTGGCTGTACTGGTTCTGGGTGTTGTGTTGCAGTACGGTTCTGCTGGTTGTTGTTGGCTGTACTGGTTCGCGGTTGTGTTGGCTGTTCTGGGTTTTTCTGGTTGTGTTGCCTGTACTGGTTCTGCTGGTTGTGTTGGCTGTACTGGTTCTTCTGGTTGTGTTGCCTGTACTGGTTCTGCTGGTTGTGTTGCCTGTACTGGCTCTGCTGGTTGTGTTGGCTGTACTGGCTCTGCTGGTTGTGTTTGCTGCACTGGTTCTGCTGGTTGTGTTTGCTGTACTGGTTCTGCTGGTTGTGTTGGCTGTACTGGTTCTGCTGGTTGTGTTGCCTGTACTGGTTCTGCTGGTTGTGTTGCCTGTACTGGTTCTGCTGATTGTGTTGCCTGTACTGGTTCTGCTGGTTGTGTTGCTTGTACTGGTTCTGCTGGTTGTGTTGCCTGTACTGGTTCTGCGGGTTGTTGCCTTACTGGTCTGTGGGTTGTGTTGCCTGTACTGGTTCTGCTGGGTTGGTTGCCTGTACTGGTTGCTGGTTTTGTTTGCTGTACTGTTCTGCTGGTTGTGTTGGCTGTACTGTCTGCTGGTTGTGTTGCCTGTACTGTTCGCTGTTGTGTTGCCTGTACGGTTTCGCGTTGTGTTGCTGTACGGGTTTTGCGTTGTGTTTGCTGTACTGTTCTGCCCCGGTTTGTTGCCTGTACGGTTCTCGTTGTGTTGGCTGTACGTTCTGCTGGTTGTGTTTGCTGCACGGTTCGCTGTGTGTTTGCTGTACTGGTTCCCGCGTTGTGTTGCCTGTCTGGTTCTGCTGCTTGTGTTGCCTGTACTGGTTCTGGGTGATTGTGTTGCCTGTACTGGTTCTGCTGGTGTGTTGCTTGGTACTGGTTCTGCTGGTTGTTGTTGCCTGTACTGGTTCTGCGGGGTTTTGTTGCCTGTACTGGTTCTGCTTGTTGTGTTGCCTGTACTGGTTTTTGCTGGTTGTTTGCCCTGTACTGGTTCTGCGGTTGTGTTGCCTGTACTGGTTCTGCTTGTTGTGCTGCCTGTACTGGGTTTAGCTGGTTGTGTTGCTTTTAACTGGTTCTGCTGGTTTTGTTGCCCGTACTGGTTCTTTCTGGTTGTGTTGCCTGTACTGGTTCTGCTGGTGTGTTGCTTTTACTGGTTCTGCTGGTTTGTTGCCTGTACTGGTTCTGCGGGTTGTGTTGCCTGTACTGGTTCTGCTGGTTGTGTTGCTTGTACTGGTTCTGCTGGTTTTGTTGCCTGTACTGGTTCTGCTGGTTGTGTTGCCTGTACTGGTTCTGCTGGTTGTGTTGGGCTTGTACGGTTCTGTGGTGTGTTGGCTGTACTGGTTCTGTGGTTGTGTTGCCAGTACTGTTCTGCTGGTTGGTTGCCGTACTGTTCCCGCCCGGTTTTTGTTGCCTGTACTATGGTTCTGCTGGTTTTGTTTGCCTGTACTGTTTCTGCTGGTTGTGTTGGGTGTACTGGTTTCCTGGTTGTGTTGCCCGTACTGGTTCTGCTGGGTTTTGTTGCCCGTACTGGGTTTTGTGGTGTGTTGCCTGTACTGGTTCTGCTTTGGGTTGTGTTGCCTGTACGGTTCTGCTGGTTGTGTTGCTGTACTGGTTCTGCTGGTTGTGTTGCTGTACTGGTTCTGCTGGTTGTGTTTGCTGTACTGGTTCTGCTGGTTGTGTTGGCTGTACTGGTTCTGCTGGTTGTGTTTGCTGTACTGGTTCTGCTGGTTGTGTTTGCTGTACTGGTTCTGCTGGTTGTGTTTGCTGTACTGGTTCTGCTGGTTGTGTTGGCTGTACTGGTTCTGCTGGTTGTGTTGGCTGTACTGGTTCTGCTGGTTGTTTTGGGGTGTACTGGTTCTGCTGGTTGTGTTTTTTGATACTGGTTCTGCTGGTTTTTGTTGGCTGTACTGTTCTGCTGGTTGTGTTGCCTGTACTGATTCTGCTGGTTTTGTTGGCTGTACTGGTTCTGCTGATTGTGTTGCTTGTACCGGTTCTGTTGGCTGTGTTGGCTGTACTGGTTCTGCTGGTTGTGTTGCTTGTACTGGTTCTGCTGGTTGTGTTGCCTGTACTGGTTCTGCTGGTTGTGTTGCTTGTACTGGTTCTGCTGGATGTGTTGCCTGTACTGGTTCTGCTGGTTGTGTTGGCTGTACTGGTTCTGCTGGTTGTGTTGCCTGTACTGGTTCTGCTGGTTGTGTTGCCTGTACTGGTTCTGCTGGTTGTGTTGCCTGTACTGGCTCTGCTGGATGTGTTGCCTGTGCTAGTTCTGCTGGTTGTGTTGCCTGTACTGGTTCTGCTGGTTGTGTTGCCTGTACTGGTTCTGCTGGCTGTGATGGCTGTACTGGCTCTGCTGGTTGTGTTGCCTGTACTGTTTCTGCTGGTTGTGTTGCGCCCGGGATTTTGGGGTTCTGCTGGTTGTGTTGCCCGTATGTTCTGCTGGTTGTGTTGCTGTCAATAGTTTGCCCCCCACCCCCCCCCTGGTTTATACATAGCATATTAGTATCACCATGTGCTTTGATGGGAGATCCCTTTGGGGGCCTTGTACTTTGGTTTTGCGCCGGGATGCGCATTTTTGTACACCGTACCTCTTCCCCGGTCTCACTCGGCGGCAGACCATCCAGACTAGTACACGGCAAGGCTGGGCTCCATCTCCCATCAACTCAGTCTGACAATATATGTTACCATCCAACAAGTGTGTCTACCTTCAACCCACGATATCTCCATTTAAGAATCCCTACGATATTGCCTGTACTGGTTCTGCTGGTTTTGTTGGCTGTACTGGTTCTGCTGGTTGTGTTGGCTGTACTGGTTCTGCTGGTTGTGTTGCTGTACTGGTTCTGCTGGTTGTGTTGGCTGTACTGGTTCTTCTGGTTGTGTTGCCTGTACTGGTTCTGCTGGTTGTGTTGCCTGTACTGGTTCTGTGGTTGTGTTGGCTGTACTGGTTTGCGGTTGTGTTGCCCGTTCTGTTCTGCTGGCTGTGATGGCTGACTGGCTCTGTGGTGTTTGCCCGTACTGGTTTTGGTTGTGTTGCCTGTACCGGTTCTGTGGTTTTGTTGGGCCTGTATGGGTTCTTTCTGGTTGTGTGTTGCCAGTACTGGTTCTGCTGGTGTGTTGCCTGTACTGGTTCTGCTGGTGTGTGCCTGTACTGGTCTGCTGTTGTGTTGCTGTACTGGTTTTTGCTTGTTGTGCTTTCCTGCACTGGTTTTGCTGGTTGTGTTGGCTGTACTGGTTCTGCTTGTTGTGCTGCCTGCACTGGTTTTGCTGGTTGTGTTGGCTGTACTGGTTCTGCTGGTTGTGTTGGATGTACTGGTTCTGCTGGTTGTGTTGGCTGTACTGGTTCTGCTTTTTGTGTTGGCTGTACTGGTTGTGTTGGCTGTGTTGTCAGTGCTGGCTGTGATGGCTGTGCAGGTGTCATTTACGACACTGTACACCGTGTACGTCAGGCCCATATTTGAGTATGCAGCACCAGTATGGAACCCACACCTGGTCAAGAACTTCAAGAAATTGGAGATAGAGCAGAGATTTGCAACAAGACTAGTCCCAGAACTAATGGGTATGTCTCACAAGGAGAGATTATGGGAACTCAGCCTGACGATGACGTAGAAAATACTGAGAGGAACTGATTGGATAAATAGGTAATGACTGAGAGGCGGAATATAAAAACACGATGGCACAACTGGAAGTTGAAAACACATGTGAGTCACAGGGACTTTATGAAGTACTTCTTCAGCCTTAGATATATCAGGCATTAGAACGACCTGAAGAATGAAGCGGTAGAGGCAGGATCCATACTTATCCTTAAGAAGAGGTATGATACTCTCGAAGCCAGAAGAGAATGAACATAGTAGAAATTAGCGAGGAAGCGGGGCCAGGAGTCGAGACTCGACCCCTCCAACCACATATAGGTGAGAACATAAAGATGATTTTCTCTCTCTCTCTCTCTCTCTCTCTCTCTCTCTCTCTTCTCTCCCCTCTCTCCTCTCTCCTCCTCTCTCTCTCTCTCTCTCTCTCTCTCTTCTCTCTCTCTCTCTCTCTCTCTCTCTCTCTTCTCCTGCGCACCTCACACCTGACACTCTTAAGTTCACACATAATATGTTAGTGTGTTAGTGCTGCGCTGAGCACTTGCCAGTTAGTTTTTGTTGAGGTAAACAAGACCTGCTGAGAGAGGTGAGGAAGATGTCGTCTTGAGTGGCACGACAGGTAGATGACCGTGTAATGTGGCAATCTTACATTCATTACTGTTACAAAAATCGCGATTCTAAAAGCTTAGAGATCTCCAGTTAATACTAGAAAGGACTGCCCTTCTAGCATCCAGCCTGTTACTGGGTTTTCGTAACAAGTAGTCTGTATCCTGGTCCAATTATCCATTAGAATTCAGTATGATTCAATAGTGCTTCAGGATTACAACTGGTAGGCTACTAACTAGAGAAATTAAAATTTAATAAATTTATTAAGTTGTCTAGGCGTATATCAAATTAAATTAAATTAAATTAATCGCAGTAATCAAAATAATATTAATCACTTCTCTCGAGTACAGTATTATTGTGCTGAAAGCACATATCACATTTATAATTCTTAAGTACCGTCTGGTACATTAACATTTAATAAGATATTACAAATATGTACAAGTTTGTGTATGTGTGTAAGTGCTCTAAGTAGTTCACTATGTCTCACGACTCGACTAGACTTAAACAAGTGACTGGCAAAGTCCTCAAATAAACTAACTTCTTGACCAACTGGCAGTCAGAACAGTCTGCTTGAACAATAAAAAGAATGCTAAGCCCAATCAATAAAACAAGCACTGCGAAAAATCAGAAAAAGGGAGAAAATTAACGACAAAAAAGTGGGCCCATCACGATCCCCCCAAAAGCCCAAAAAAACCCCAAATTTCTTTTAAGTTCAGCATAAGAAAACCCCCGACTGTGTAAACACAGATCCCAGTACATTTAGTCAGAAAACAGTCAGCCCCCTGAGTTGCTCGATGTCTAAGCGACACACCCCCTCTAAAACGTCGAAAATCACTAAATTTTTCTTGAACAGAGTTCTAAGAATAACAAACAGCAAACAGAGACGATTTTCCCAACAAGGTCAATAAGGTAAATTAGCATTCTTGTCAGGAAACCCCAAACCCACCAAGCAGTTAGCCCAGATTGCATACTTGGCGGGTGTCCCCCCCCCCCCCTCGACCCACTGATAGCTCCGTGGAAGTTGCTCCCCCGCAACGAACCCGGGCGGGGGAAAGAGCCCAAGCGATAATTACAGTAGTTAACAACAAGACTTGAACTTGAGACATAATATATGCTTACATCCTCCAAAAAAAAGGGAAACTAATCAAAATAATAAAAAGCAAAATTTTTCACGTTTAGCTATTTACAAATAAAAATATAAAATTATATAAAAAAATTTAAATATTACTTACTAATATAAAATGTAACCCATTCGGGGGTTCAACAATTACCGTTACTCCCCGATTTGTACTCACCTACTTTGGGTTGCGGGGGTTGAATCACAGCTCCTGGCCCCCGCGTACTTTTTTTTTTACCCTTTTTAAATACAAGCCTTACATATTTCTTCTTAAGGGTATGTACAGCCTTGGTTTTGGGTTTTGTTAGAGAGGCTGCTACTGCAAGTCAAAACATGGCGAAAGGGATAAAGACATCCTCCACCCATAACAGGAACTGAACACGCAAGCCGTAGGCATATGGTGACTTCAAAAGGGGGCCATTTTCTAAATGGAGGGGGGACACTAAAAAAAAGCGAAAGTGGGTAGGGTCCAAAAAATGGGGGTCCCGGTCAAGGGCAACAAGGTTTCTGCCGATGAAATTATTCCACCTCTAAATCGACGGAGGCACCCCCTCTACTATATCAAAAGGGAAGGGGGACCTCTTTGCTTTAACCTTTTTACCAAAAAAACAAATTCCTGATCCAGCGGGACCCCCTTGGGTACTGAAAAACTGTGTCAAAATGCATTTGGGGACAATAAGGCAGGAGGGAAAGTTTTTTCCCTTATTAAATCGCTTGAAACCCAAAAAAAGGCGTGGGCCCAGACAAGTTTAGCCCCAAGATTGCAGAAGAGTGCAGACCAAGCACACCTCAAACCGCATTTTCAGCATGCCTGTACGTGTAATGGCCCTCTCTAGGAAAAGGGGAAAAGTAGTCCCCGTCACAAAAAGAAAGCAAGCAAAATCCAACACAGACCCGTGTCACTCCTGCAATAAATGGTAAACCCCTTTAACAATAATCTCAAAACAAAGACGAGTTTTTTGATATCACTCAACTTTTTATCGTCAAAATGGCTTTAGAAAGGTTACTCTGCTGCGATCTGTTGTTAAACCCCTTTCACAATGGGACCCGTCCCGGTAATCCAAAGTCAAACTGTGTTACACTGACATTGCTGGGGCTTTTGACCGGGGTGTGGCACCAGGCCCCTTCAAAACTTTAAGCCTAGGTTTGAGGGTTACCATTCCCCTCAGTGATTTCCTCATGGGAATCCTAATGTAGTCTCATGAACGGGAAACATAAAACATCCAATGGGCAAGGGGTTTTCCCCAAGGAAGCTTTCTGGGGCCCTTGTTATGGAATTTCTACTTCAACGACCTTCTTCATCTCATCCCAGAAACACATGCATATGCAGACGAGTCTGTACACTGAATTCATTTATCCAGGAGAAGAAAATGCAGCTGCTCTAAGCTACATCAATCACCAGCTGAGAGCTATAATAGCTTGGGGAAATAGATGGCAATTAACATTTGCACTGAGAAAAACGCAAATGATCGTCTCTAGGCACCATGAGGTAATGCTGGGCAGTAGTAAGGATGAATGGAGGGTGTGGCACCTGGAGAGAAGTTGGTATCCTTGGGGTGAAATTTGGACTCCAAACTAACCATGAAGAACCATGTGTAAATCTTGCAAACAAGGCATCAGGAGCTTACAGCATTCGCCGTATCTCGCATCTACTTGACAGTAGGGGTTGCAAGATTCTGTACGAGGCCCAAGTACGCTCACACCATGAGTATGCTCCACTTTCTTGGTTTGCCTGCCCCCCCCCTCTCATCTGCGACTGCTTGACAGAGTAGAGAACAGAGCAAGACGTCTCATCTCTCGCCTGGACCCATCCTGGATAGATCTGCCATTTCAGCAGAGCCTTCAACATAGGAGGGATGTGGGTGGCCTTACTGTTATGTACAAGGCCAATATTGTCAAAATACCACACTTGGCTGTACCCTTCTCCAGAACATCACTCCATCTGAGATCATATATACCCAGGATGACTCGAGTATGGAACACATTCGTACAGCATAATGATGTCAACGAGATAAAGTCAGTTGATCAAATGAAAATACTGGCCCACAGATGGCTCCAACTTCATCCTGTTTCCTACTTGTATGTCTCATAACAATAAAAATGCTTTCAAATGAGCTGATGTAGGTAACAGCTCTTAGCTTGCCAATAAAGTTAGGAATTCTTAACTTGTAAATAGCTTGCCAATAAAGTTAGGAATTCTTAACTTGTAAATAGCTTGTCAATAAAGCTAGGGATCCTTAACCTTGTCAAACCCTGTGTAAAAGAAAAAAAAATCCTGCTTCTTCCACTTCACTGTCTAGGTCATTTCACTTACTGGCTAATAGCCTTAAGGCTCGTCTGTGTGAAATTTTCAACTTCCATCTGTGCTCAGACAATACCCACTCAGGTCTATTTGTATACATTCTTGGTCCTTGCCTGTTTGATTCTCCTGATTAGTTTCACATCATCTGTCAACAGGGATACGTATGACTCTCCAGCCCATCAATAGTACGGGCCCTAGTAGAGATCCTTGTGGAACCTCGCTCATTATTCAATTCAATTCCCAAATCACTTCAAGGACAATAACTGTTTTTTTTTTCTTCCAATTAAAAATTCTTTAGTCCATTGTAGTGTTATGTTATTTCTACCCGATTTCTTCCTTTTGGAACAGTCTTTTCTGCGGTACTGTGTCAAACGTCTTCTCACTGTCCAAAAACAGACAATCAGCATACATTTATCTCTTCTGCCTCACTGTTGTTTCATCTAGGTGGACACAAACAGGAAATGTGTGTATCTGGCGTTCAGCAGACGGTGGATCAGTCCTCCACCACGTCGTGCGACGAATGACCCACATGGGCTTAGCACTTAACACGAATTATTTTCAGATGTTACCTTGTAAATTTCTAGTAGCTTTGTGAGACAGGATGTACCATCTTTATAGCTGTGCTTGTTGCCGTTTATCAACTCTACTTTGTAGCAACTCCACCACTCTATATATCATAATCTTCCCAACATCCTTACAAACAATGCTTGTCAGTGACACTGCCCTGAAGTTTAATGCTATTTGTCTGTCCCTTTTCTAAAATACTGGGACTATATTTGCTGTCTTCCACACTACTGGCAGTTGTCCTCTGTCAGTTAACTTGTTGAAGATACTTGCCAGCACTCACTGCTTCATCTCTCTTTCTCAAGACCTACGGAGGGATATCTGGTTCCATTGCCTTCCAGGTATCTGGCTTACACAGTACTTTCTTCATAAGTAGTACATATTGTATCCATCACTCGCTGGTCCACTCTCGGACTTCGGCTCTGAGAATACCTCCTTAAATTTCTCGCAGAACTCCTCCCGGAATTCCTAATCACCTCTTGCGAGCTCTACTTTCTTATTCAACCTGAATACGTGGTCCTGAAGCGACTCTACACCACTTTACAACTGGATTTGGCTTCTGAAGCCCCCTCAAGGAAGGTTCCTTGACGTTAGTGAGGGGCTCTTGATCTAGGGAATTAGGTCTGTGCTCCAGTTCCCTGAATTAAGCCTGAATACCTTCCACATCCCCCCCACAGGCGCTCCATAATCCTACTGGTTTAGCGCTCCCCTTTGGTTATAAAAATAATTGTTTTTTTTTGTTAATTCTCTCTCTCTTTATCCATGTTTATTCATTTACGGATCTCATGCTAACTTTCTTGGTTTCCCGTACTCACTTATTTGTACTAATATTTGTGGTTGCAAGGGTAGAGTCACAGCTCCTGGCCCCGCCTCTTCGCTGGTCGCTAACAGGTTCACTCTCTCCCTGCTCCATGAGCTTCATCGTATCTCTTCTTAAATCTAAGTATGACTCCTGCCTCCACTACATCACTTTCTAGATTATTCCACTTCCTGACTACTCTATGACTGAAGAAATACTTCCTAACATCCCTGTGATTCATCTGATTCTTCAACTTCCAACTGTGTCCCCTTGTTGCTGTGTCCCATCTCTGAAACATCTTGTCTCTGTCCACCTTGTCGATTCCTCTCAGTATTTTATACGTAGTTATCATGAGTCCCCTGTCCCTCCTGTCCTCAAGGGATAAGGGACATGTCCTCGTAGGACATGCCTCTTAGCTCCGGGACTAATCTCGATGCAAATCTTTGCACTTTCTCTAGTGTCCTGACGTGCTTGACCAGGTGTGGGTTCCAAACTGGAGCTCCATACTCCAATATGGGTCTGACGTACACGGTGCACAGGGTCCTGAACGACTCCTTACTGATATGTCGGAATGCTCTTCTTAGATCTGGTAGTCGTCCATATGCTGCAGTAATTATTTGATTGAAGTTCGCCTCAGGAGATGTGCTTGGTATTATACACACCCCAAGATCCTTTTCCTCGAGTGAGGTTTGTAGTCTTTGGCCCTTAGACTGTACTCTGTTTGCGGTGTTCTTTGCTCTTCATCGATCGTCATGACCTTACACTTGGTGGGGTTGAACTCCAGGAACCAGTTGCTGGACCTGCCTGCAGCCTCCAGATCCCTCTGCAGTTCTACCTTATCCTCCTCCGACTGAATTTTCCTCATCAACTTCACATCATCTGCAAACAGCGACACTTTCGAGTCTATTCCTTCCATCACATGTCCTGTCATTCCTGCCTCTCTCTCCACTTGTTACTCTAATATGTATTCGAAGCTTAGAACTACATGAGCTCTAACTCAGAGGGGCCTTTCATATGTGATGTCCTCAATGTCTGCACTACTCAAAGTGAATATTAGGTCCAGTCATGCTGGTTCATTATTACACCTCTCTCTCTAGTAGTATTCTTAACATGTTGATTCATGAAGATCTCCAATACCACTTCTAACATCTTCGCCGTTCACGTTTCTGGGCACCCATGTGTTTCCAGGTTTTCCCAGTCGATTTCTATGTGATTGAAATCACCCAAAACCAGTATATTTGCCCTGCCCACATGGGACCTTCTGGCCACTTCAGCCAGTGTGTCAACCATCTCTTTGTTACTCTCATCATATTGTTGTCTTGGCCTCCTACTATTCTGTGGTGGGTTATACATCGATGCAACTACCACCCTGACACCTCCAGTCTGCTTGTGTCTGCTCTCTCCAACTTTTGTGTGTGTATGTACTCACCTAGTTGTACTCACCTAGTTGAGGTTGCGAGGGTCGAGTCCGAGCTCCTGGCCCCGCCTCTTCACTGATCGCTACTAGGTCACTCTCCCTGAACCGTGAGCTTTATCATACCTCTGCTTAAAGCTATGAATGGATCCTGCCTCCACTACATCGCTTCCCAAACTATTCCACTTACTGACCACTCTGTGGCTGAAGAAATACTTCCTAACATCCCTGTGATTCATCTGTGTCTTCAACTTCCAACTGTGTCCCCTTGTTACTGTGTCCAATCTCTGGAACATCCTGTCTTTATCCACCTTGTCAATTCCTCTCAGTATTTTGTATGTCGTTATCATGTCCCCCATATCTCTCCTGTCCTCCAGTGTCGTCAGGTTGATTTCCCTTAACCTCTCCTCGTAGGACATACCTCTTAGCTCTGGGACTAGTCTTGTTGCAAACCTTTGCACTTTCTCTAGTTTCTTTACGTGCTTGGCTAGGTGTGGGTTCCAAACTGGTGCCGCATACTCCAATATGGGCCTAACGTACACGGTGTACAGGGTCCTGAACGATTCCTTATTAAGATGTCGGAATGCTGTTCTAAGGTTTGCTAGGCGCCCATATGCTGCAGCAGTTATTTGATTGATGTGCGCTTCAGGAGATGTGCCTGGTGTTATACTCCCCCCAAGATCTTTTTCCTTGAGTGAGGTTTGTAGTCTCTGGCCCCCTAGACTGTACTCCGTCTGCGGTCTTCTTTGCCCTTCCCCAATCTTCATGACTTTGCACTTGGTGGGATTGAACTCCAGGAGCCAATTGCTGGACCAGGTCTGCAGCCTGTCCAGATCCCTTTGTAGTTCTGCCTGGTCTTCGATCGAGTGAATTCTTCTCATCAACTTCACGTCATCTGCAAACAGGGACTCCTCAGAGTCTATTCCTTCCGTCATGTCGTTCACAAATACCAGAAACAGCACTGGTCCTATGACTGACCCCTGTGGGACCCCGCTGGTCACAGGTGCCCACTCTGACACCTCGCCACCTACCATGACTCGCTGCTGTCTTCCCGACAAGTATTCCCTGATCCATTGTAGTGCCTTCCCTGTTATCCCTGCTTGGTCCTCCAGTTTTTGCATCAATCTCTTGTGTGCAACTGTGTCAAACGCCTTCTTGCAGTCCAAGAATATGCAATCCACCCACCCCTCTCTCTCTTGTCTTACTGCTGTCACCTTGTCATAGAACTCCAGTAGGTTTGTGACACAGGATTTCCCGTCCCTGAAACCATGTTGGCTGCTGTTGATGAGATCATTCCTTTCTAGGTGTTCCACCACTCTTCTCCTGATAATCTTCTCCATGATTTTGCATACTATGCATGTCAGTGACACTGGTCTGTAGTTTAATGCTTCATGCCTGTCTCCTTTTTTAAAGATTGGGACTACATTTGCTGTCTTCCATGCCTCAGGCAATTTCCCTGTTTCGATAGATGTATTGAATATTGTTGTTAGGGGTACACATAGCGCCTCTGCACCCTCTCCCAATACCCATGGGGAGATGTTATCTGGCCCCATTGCCTTTGAGGTATCTAGCTCACTCAGAAGCCTCTTCACTTCTTCCTCGGTTGTGTGCACTGTGTCCAGCACATGGTGATGTGCCCCACCTCTCCGTCTTTCTGGAGCCCCTTCTGTCTCCTCTGTGAACACTTCTTTGAATCTCTTGTTGAGTTCCTCACATACTTCACGGTCATTTCTTGTTGTCTCTCCTCCTTCCTTCCTTAGCCTGATTACCTGGTCCTTGACTGTTGTTTTCCTCCTGATGTGGCTGTACAACAGTTTCGGGTCAGATTTGGCTTTCGCTGCTATGTCATTTTCATATTGTCTTTGGGACCTCCCTTCTTATCTGTGCATATTCGTTTCTGGCTCTACGACTGCTCTCCTTATTCTCCTGGGTCCTTTGCCTTCTATATTTCTTCCATTCCCTAGCACACTTGGTTTTTGCCTCCCTGCACCTTTGAGGCTCATCCTGGCTTTTCATTATTCCTGTTACCCTTGGGTACAAACCTCTCCTCAGCCTCCTTGCAATTTGTTGCTACATATTCCATCATCTCATTAACTGGCTTCCCTGCCAGTTCTCTGTCCCACTGAACCCCGTTCAGGAAGTTCCTCATTCCTGTGTAGTCCCCTTTCTTGTAGTTTGCTTCATTCGTCCTGGCCTTCCTGCTTCTCCCTCCACTTGTAGCTCTACTGTGTATTCGAAGCTTAAAACCACATGGTCACTGGCCCCAAGGGGTCTTTCATATGTGATGTCCTCGATATCTGCACTACTCAAGGTGAATACTAAGTCTAGCCTTGCTGGTGTGTGTGTGTGTGTGTGTGTGTGTGTGTATGTACTCACCTAGTTGTACTCACCTAGTTGAGGTTGCGGGGGTCGAGTCCGAGCTCCTGGCCCCGCCTCTTCACTGATCGCTACTAGGTCACTCTCCCTGAGCCGTGAGCTTTATCATACCTCTGCTTAAAGCTATTTAAAGCTTATTAATATCCCCTTTATTAATACCTATCTTCCACTTATACACTTCGATCAGGTCTTCCCTCATTCTTCGTCTAACAAGTGAATGTAACTTAAGAGTCTTCAATCTTTCTTCATAAGGAAGATTTCTAATGCTGTGTATTAATTTAGTCATCCTACGCTGAATGTTTTCTAACGAATTTATGTCCATTCCGTAATATGGAGACCAGAATTGAGCTGCATAATCTAGGTGAGGCCTTACTAATGGTGTATAAAGCTGCAGTATAACCTCTGGACTTCTGTTGCTTACACTTCTTGATATAAATCCCAGTAATCTATTTTGCCTTATTACTACGCTTAGGCTTTGCTGTCTTGGTTTAAGGTTGCTGCTCACCATAACCCCCAACTCCTTTTCGCAATCTGTATGGCTAATTCGACATTATTTAACTTACAAGTACTAGGGTTATGGATACTCGCCAGCTTCAAATACCCTTGCTTTATCTACATTGAACTTCATCTGCCACTTTTCTTGACCAAGATAGAGTTTTTGTCTAAATCCCTCTGAAGTTCCCTAACATCTACGTTTTGCATCAATTATTCTACCTATCTTGTGTCATCGCGGAATTGCTCATATCACCTATAACACCTCATCAATATCATTGATATATATTATAAAACACAACGGCCACTTGTTACAGATCCCCACGCGGATTAACCCCATTTATGCACACACTCTGCTTCCTGTCAGTGAGCCATGACTCAATCCACGAGAGCACTTTCCCCCCAATGCAATGAACTGCCACTTTCTTCAATAGAAGAGATCCTATGGTGCGGAACTCTATCAAAGCCTACTAAAATCTAAGTAAATAATATCAAATCCTTTATTCGTGGGTCAAACAGCTCAAAAGCTTTCTGAAGAAAGTTAATAAATAGTTAGACAAACCGGCCTCTGTGAATCCATGCTTGAGTAATCATTAATCAAGCTCTGCTTATCGAGATGGCTTCTTAGAATTCTCAGCTATAATTGACTCTAGTAATTTGCCTACAATTGAGGTCCAGGCATATTGGCGTAATTTGGACGTAACGACTTTGTTCCCTGTTTTTAAAAATAGGAATTACATTAGCCCTTCTTCCACATATCAGACACTACACTGTTTGAAGAGATAAATTAAAAAATATTAGTTATGAGGTTCACAGACTTTCCATTTTGCATCCTTAAGAACCCTGAAAAAAAACCTCATCAGGACCCGGTGACTTATTTTGCTTCATCAGTCCAAATGCTTCACAACCATTTCACTAGTGACTGTGGAATGTTACATAATTTATCTTCTTTTGGCCCTCTATAAAAATTAATTACCGGAATATTAATGAGTGTCTTCCTGTGTAAAAACCGAGAGAAAAAATTATTTTAAAATCGAGGCACATTTCTTCTCTTTTGTCAGTAAGAGCCCATCAGTTATTTTTAAAGACCTATCTTATCTCGACTTTTGTTTCTATATACCTGGAAAAAACTTTTGGGTTAGTTTTAGAATCCTAGCAACCTTTAATTTCATAGTCCCCTTTAAGCTTTTCTTATCCCCTTTTAATGTCCTCTCTTAAATGTCAATATACTGATTCATAAGATGACCCTCGCCTCTTTTGATACGCCTATTAAATTACCTTCTTATGTCCTATTATTCATCATTTTGGTCCATTTCTATTTGATCTAATTTCTTTATAGGGAATAAAACGTCTTTGAGCAGTCATGTATAAGTGTTCAGAAAAACTGTCATATTGATAGCTCTCTCGTCTACCCCAGTCAACAGATGATAAAGTGCATCTCTAAGCCCATCGTAATCTGCTAAGCGATAAATCTGGGACTGTTACTGAGTTAATCGCTACTATCATAACTTCCCATTCAATTCTAATGTAATTGATCTGTGGTCGCTAGCACCCAGTTTTCTCTGAAACTTCAAATTATTAACAAGATTCATTGGTTTGCCAGAAACTAAGTCAAGCAGGTTATTACCCACTTTGTAGGTTCTGTCACAAACTGCTTCAAAAAACAATCCTGAACTACTTCTAAGAAATCGTAATGAATCTAAATCCCAGTCAAGCCAATTCCAATCAATATGACAAAAGTTAAAGTCTCCTAGATTTACTACATTATCGTCCTTGTTGGCCCTAACAATTTCCTCCCATAGTAGTCCCCCCTGGTCCCTATCTAGTTTGGGACGGTAATATCACACCTAAAATTAATTTTCATGCCCCTCTGAAAATTCTACCAAACAGACTCTGTATGTGTTACTTCAGACTTAATACCGTTTTTATGCACATTTTCAAGCGATCTCGGGACATACAATGCCACCCACCCCCCTTCCCGACACTTCTATCTACTTGGAACGACTTTTAATTAAAACCCTGAATGTGACCATTCACAGGCATGTCCTGCTTTTTGAATGTAAACCACGTCTCAGTAATGGCAAATACATCAATGTACCTGCACTAGCAACTAGTCTCACTCGTCCATCTATTCCTAGCAATGCGACATTTGTGTAATATTATATTTAAAGACCCTCCTCTCTCTTTTACCCTTCCTGCTCTTTTCTGCCCCTATTCCACTAAAACCTATTACTGTCCCTTGTCCAATTTGTGCCACTGGCTTTCCAATATCTACCTCATTTTGCCTATACTAGTTCTCCTACTACTCATATAACTACACTGCGACTTGACTGTTTTTCCCGCCAAAACCCCTACCACTAACTATTCCTAGTTAAAGACCTAACAGCTCCCTCACTGCAGTTTGCCAGTTCTCCCACCCCAGACCTAGATAAGTGAACCCATCCCTGGCATACATGACATTTCTGCCATAGAAGAGGTCCCAGTTGTCAATGAATGTTACCGCATTTTCCTTACAGTATTTGTCCAGCCAGCAATTGACAGCAATTGCCCTGGACAACCATTCATTTCCAACTCCTCTCCTTGGAAAAATACCACATATGACAGGGTTCCCACCCTTCCTCCTAATTATTTCTATTGCTGACCTATACCTGCTAATCAGGTCTTCACTCCTACGTCTGCCAACATCGTTGCCACCAGCACTGAGACAGATAATAGGATTGCTCCCATTACCTCTCATGATGTCATCCAGACGGCTAACAATATCCTCCATCCCAGTCCCAGGAAAGCAAACTCTCTGTCTCCTACTCCTGTCCTTCAAGCAGAACGCCCTATCCATATACCTAACTTGGCTATCCCCAACAACAACAATATTCTTACCTTCCTTGGTGTCGATCGTCGTGACATTCCCAGTAGTCGACTCACATTCGTCGGGTAGCACTGAGAATGTATTAGAGGTTTCCACAACAGTTTCCATGGCAGTCTCTTTCTTCTTCATCGTTTCTACCTTTCCATTCGTCTTCTTGATCGTCAACTTCGTTCCCTGCTGTCCAGCCACTGCCCAGTTTCCTTTCTTGACCTGAGGACTCAAAACAGGAGGACTACTACGAATCTTCTTGTTTTCCTCGGTCAGTCGCCGAATCTCCATCTTCGCCATCCTCAATTCTTCCTTAAGCTGTTGGTAAAGTTGCTCGATGGAGGGCATCTTGCTTCAATTCGTAGAGAGCGCACAAACAGGTCTTCACAGAGCTAAGTACACGTCACCACTCTAAGTACACGTCACCACTTAGGTTGGATAAGTACATGAGTGGGAGGGGTTGGATTTGAGTAGGACTTTCACATCAGAGCTTATTTCTTGGGTGGCATTGAAAATTGGGTTGGGCAAATGTTTTGTTAGTGGGATGAATTGTAAAGGACCTGCCTAGTATGGGCCAACAGGCCTCCTGCAGTGTCCCTCCTTTCTTATGTTCTTATGTTCTCATGAATCTGTGTGGCAACAGCGCCTAGTAGACCCACAACGGTTTATCACTTTGAAATATTACTGATTTCAGGCTTCCTCTCGACTTGTTTTAACTAATAACTTTAGATATCACTCGTAGGATAGTTCACTGACGTTGTCACTACCACTGATTACTGCTAGCAGTTGTTGCACGCCTTAAAACACTAAGGTTCTCGGAGCCTTGTGCCCCACGTCTGCACGGGATACCTGACCTGACCAGTACTCACCTATTTGTACTCACCTATTTGTGGTTGCAGGGGTCGAGTCATAGCTCCTGGCCCCGCCTCTTCACTGATTGCTACTAGGTCCTCTCTCTCCCTGCTCCATGAGCTTTATCATACCTCGCCTTAAAACTATGTATGGTTCCCGCCTCCCCTACTTCACTTTCTAGGCTATTCCACGGCTTGACTACTCTGTGACTGAAGAAATACTTCCTAACATCCCTTTGATTCATCTGAGTCTTCAACTTCCAATTGTGACCTCTTGTGTCTGTGTCCCATCTCTGGAACATCCAGTCTTTGTCCACCTCGTCCATTCTGCGCAGTATTTTATATGTCGTTATCATGTCTCCCCTGACCCTCCTGGCCTCCAGTGTCGTCAGGCCGATTTCCCTCAACCTTTCTTCGTAGGACATTCCCCGTAGCTCTGGGACTAGTCTTGTTGCAAACCTTTGCACTTTCTCTAATTTCTTGACGTGCTTGACTAGGTGTGGATTCCAAACTGGTGCTGCATACTCCAGTATGGGCCAGACGTAAATGGTATACTGAGTCTTGAACGACTCCTTACTGAGGTATCGGAATGCTATCCATAGGTTTGCCAGGCGCCCGTATGCTGCAGCAGTTATCTGATTGATGTGGGCCTCAGGAGATATGCTCGGTGTTATACTCACCCCCAGATCTTTTTCCTTGAGTGAGGTTTGCAGACTTTGGCCATCTAAACTATACTGTGTCTGCGGTCTTTGCCCTTCCCCAATCTTCATGACTTTGCATTTGGCGGGGTTAAACTCAAGGAGCCAGTTGCTGGACCAGGCTTGTAGCCTGTCCAGGTCTCTTTGTAGTCCTGCCTGATCCTCATCCGATTTGATTCTTCTCATTAACTTCACATCGTCCGCAAACAAGGACACTTCTGAGTCTATCCCTTCTGTTATGTCATTCACATATACCAAGAACAGCACAGGTCCTAGGACTGACCCCTGTGGAACCCCGCTTGTCACAGGTGCCCACTTTGACACCTCGTCACGTACCATGACTCGTTGTTGCCTCCCTGTAAGGTATTCTCTTATCCATTGCAGTGCCTTTCCTGTTATGTGTGCCTGATCCTCTAGCTTTTGCAGTAACCTCTTGTGAGGAACTGTGTCGAAGGCCTTCTTGCAGTCCAAAAAAATGCAGTCGATCCACCCCTCTCTCTCTTGTTTTACTTCTGTCACCTTGTCATAAAACTCTAATAGGTTTGTGACACAGGATTTTCCCTCCCTGAAACCGTGCTGGTTGTCAATTATACACTTGTTTCTTTCCAGATGCTCCACCACTCTCCTCCTGATGATCTTCTCCATGACCTTGCATACTATACACGTTAGTGATAGAGGTCTGTAGTTTAGTGCCTCATGTCTGTCTCCCTTTTTAAAAATTGGGACTACATTTGCCATCTTCCATACCTCGGGGTGTTGCCCAGTTTCAAATGATGTGTTGAAGATCTTTGTTAATGGTACACACAACGTCTCTGCTCCCTCTTTAATAACCCACGGAGAGATGTTGTCTGGTCCCACCGCCTTTGAGGTGTCAAGTTCGCATAGCAGCTTCTTCACCTCCTCCTTGGTTATATGTACCTCTTCCAGCACTTGCTGGTGCACCCCCTCTGCTCTGATTTCCTGGAGTCCTACTGGTTTCCACTGTAAATACTTCTTTAAATCTTGTGTTGAGCTCCTGACATACCTCCCGGCAGTTTCTTGTGAATTCCCCATCACCCTTCCTCAGTCTGATTACCTGGCCCTTGACTGTTGTTTTCCTCCTGATGTGGCTGTACAACAGCTTCGGGTCAGTCTTGACTTTCGATGCTATGTCATTTTCGTATTGCCGCTGAGCCTCCCTTCTTATCTGTGCATATTCGTTTCTGACTCTTCTTCTAATCTCTTTATTTTCCTGAGTTCTCTGTCTTCTGTACCTTTTCCATTCTCTAGTACACCTAGTTTTTGCCTCCCTACAACTTTGGGTGAACCAAGGACTCGTTCTGTTCTTCCCATTATTTCTGTTTCCCTTAGGAACAAACCTCTCCTCTGCCTCCTTGCATTTTGTTGCCTCATAATCCATCATTTCTTGTACTGGTTTTCCTGTCAGTTCCCTCTCCCACTGAATGTCTTGAAAGAAGTTCCTCAAGCCTGAGTAGTTCCCCCTTTTGTAGTTTGTTTTTTCCCACCCTATTCCTGCTGCTCTCTCCACTTGGAGCTCAACTATGTAGTCGAAGCACAGAACCACATGATCACTAGCTCCCATGGGCCTTTCATACATGATACCCTCGATGTCAGAACTACTCAAGGTGAATACAAGGTCCAGTCTTGCTGATTCATCCTCTCCTCTCTCTCTGGTAGTGTCTCTAACATGTTGATGCATGAGGTTTTCCAGTACCACATCCATCATCTTGGCTCTCCATGTTTCGGGACCCCCATGGGGCTCCAGGTTTTCCCAGTCAATCTCCTTGTGATTGAAATCATCCGTAACTAGTAACTTTGCTCCCCCCATGTGTGCTCTCCTGGCCACCTCGGCTAGTGTGTCGACCATTGCTCTGTTGCTCTCATCGTATTCTTCTCTTTGCCTCCTGCAGTTCTGTGGTGGGTTGTACATTACTGCAATTATCACCTTATGTCCTCAGACTGGATTGTTCCTACTAAGTAGTCCCTTTCGCCCGTGCCATCCATTCCTTCCATTTTCTCAAACCCCCACTGGTTTTTAATGAGCAGTGCAACTCCTCCTCCCTCTCTCCTCTCTCTGTCTTTCCTGAGGATTTGATATCCGGGTGGAAAGATTGAATCTGTTGTTATTCTGGTGAGTTTTGTTTCTGTGAGTGCTATTATGTCTGGGGATGTCTCCTTGATTCTTTCATGCCACTCCTCATACTTATTTGTTATTCCATCTGCATTTGTATACCACACCTTCAACTTCTTTTCTAAGATTGTGGTCTGGGAGGTGTATTGGGGTTGGGGAAGTGGGAGACCTGATAAGGAACTATGGGTGGTTGCTGTGGGGGTGGAGTTTGTAATGCAGTGGGTGGCGGCATTGGATGTGGCATGGGTGTTTTGGTTTAGAGTGTTTGGTTGCACTGGGATTGACCTGGTTGGGAGGCTTCTATAGGAAGTTGTGAGGGAGGCTGTATTTGATCTTCCTGTGTCTGGGATCTCCTGTCTGTCTTCTCCATCCCCTCTCTTTCCTCCTTTCGCCTTTGTACCATCTCTCTCAGTTTCTGCCTTTCTTCTTGTGTTCTGTCGCGGTCGAGATATACCTTCCTGTATGCCGGCATGTCCCTTAATCGTGCTTTCTCCTGCAGGATCCTGTTCCGAGTCGATTCTGCCTTGAAGGTCACTTTCACTGGCCGGGTTCTTTTTTTTACAAACCCCCCTATTCTCCAAAAATTTTCCAGCTGGGTCATGTCGTCTTCTCCTATTGCTTTCATGATGCTTTCAATTGCTTTTTTTTCCCCTTGTTTTCTTGCTTCATATGTTTCCCCTTCAACTTCCTGGAGCCTATACACAAAGACTGACCTCACCCTTTCATTCTCCCCCTGCATATCCCTGTGTATCCCCTCATTCAATTTGATTTCCTCCATTGCAGCTTTCCTTTCTTCAGTTTCACTAGCTAATGTACTTGGGCTCAGTGGCCTGTCATTTTCCCTTCTCGGCTTTCCTTGGGCTCTGCTGTGGTCTGTTAGGGCCTCCTCATATAGCTTAGCTCTTTCATTTACTACAGTCTCCACTGATTGAGCTTCTACATGCAGTTTTGCTCCTTCTTTCCCTACAGTCCCCTTATTTGTGGCTGAGGTAGCAGTCTCTGTTGTCAATCCCAAAATGTTCTTTAGTTCTTTAGGCTGTTTCAGATTTTTCAGTTCCTCTTCTAAACTCTGTATCCTGGCCTCTGCTGCTTTGACATGCACCTCCCACTTCCTGCTTTCCATGTCTAACCTCTCTTCCATTCTCATGCTAAGTTCTTCTAGTTTCTTTTCCCATTCATGTTCCCTTTTTGTGAGCTCTGCTGCCCAATCTTCCTTTGCAGTTTCCTCCTCCTGTCCCTTGGTTTTTCATGTTGCTCTCTGGCAACCCATTTTTGTTTTATCCTGATTGCCTCAGAGTGGGAAACCTTGTAGTTCTGTATTTTGGGTTAGTAGTGTGTATGTCAGAGTGGGGGGGGGGAAGTAGTGGAGGAACTGTGGCTATGTGGGAAGGAGGGAGGAGCAAGTGGGTGAGTGGGAGAGGGAGAGGGGAAAGGAGGGAGAGGTGGGGAGGGGGAGGGGGGAAAGAGGGAGGGGAGGGTCGGGTGATGGATGAGAGTCGGTGGGGGAGGGGGGGAGTGTATGTTTGAGTCTGGCTTTGTGTGTGTGTGTGTATGTGTGTGGATGTTGTGGGTGTGTGTGTTGTTGTTGTGGTGTGGTTTTGTGTGTGTGTTGTGTGTGTGTGTGTTTTATGTGTGTGGTGAGTGTTTTTTTTTGTGTGTGGGTGTGGGGTGTGTGTGTGTGTGTGTGTGTGTGTTGTAGTGGCCCTTTGCGGGCAGCAATTTCTTTTACCTGCCCCCTCACTCTCCTGGGGCTTACCCAACCTCTTACAATGTTGCCCTAAAAACTGTGTGTATATAGTGTATACGTGTTTTTGGGGACGTAAGGGGTAGATACTGTTAATACATACCATAATTCTGTTTGTAAAAAGGGGAAAATTGCTGGGTGTGTGTGGGGGTGTGTCTCACCAATTGTACCACCTAATTGTGGTTGCAGGGGTCGAGACTCCCTCTCCTGGGCCCCCCCTCTTCAGTGATCGCTACTGGGGCCCTCTTTTTTCTCTGCTCCTGAGCTTTTTCATACCTCTTCTTTAAAAATTGTTGGTTCCTTCCTCCACTACTTCACTTGCTAGGCTATTCCACTTGCTGACGACTCTATGACTGAAGAAATACTTCCTAACGTCCCTGTGACTCGTTTGAGTCTTCAGCTTCCAGTTGTGACCCCTTGTCCCTGTGTCCCCTCTCTGGAACATCCTATCTCTGTCCACCTTGTCTATTTCCCGCAGTATCTTGTATGTCGTTATCATGTCTTCCCTGACCCTTCTGTCCTCCAGTGTCGTCAGTCCGATTTTCCTTAACCTTTCCTCGTACGACATTCCCTTGAGCTCTGGGACTAGCCTTGTTGCAAACCTTTGTACTTTCTCTAACTTCTTGACGTGCTTGACGAGGTGTGGGTTCCAGACTGGTGCTGCATACTCCAGTATGGGCCTAAAATACACAGTGTACAGTGTCTTGAACGATTCCTTATTAAGGTATCGGAACGCTATTCTCAGGTTTGCCAGGTGCCCGTATGCTGCAGCAGTTATTTGGTTGATGTGTGCCTCCGGTGATGTGTTCGGTGTTATGGTCACCCCAAGGTCTTTCTCCCTAAATGAGGTCTGTAGTCTTTGTCCACCTAGCCTATACTCTGACTGCGGTCTTCTTTGCCCCTCCCCAATCTTCATGACTTTGCATTTGGCTGGATTTAATTGGAGAAGCCAGTTACTGGACCACATGTCCAGCCTGTCCATATCTCTTTGCAGTCCTGCCTCATCCTCGTCCGATTTAATTCTTCTCATCAACTTCACGTCATCTGCGAACAGGGACACTTCAGAGTCTATTCCTTCCATCATGTCGTTCACATATATCAAAAATAGCACTGGTCCTAGAACTGACCCCTGTGGGACCCCGCTCGTAACAGGCGCCCACTGTGATATCTCTTCACGTACCATGACTCGTTGCTACCTCCCTGTCAGGTATTCCCTTATCCATTGCAGTGCCCTCCCCTTTACATGCGCCTGATCCTCCAGCTTCTGCACTAATCTCTTGTGGGGAACTGTGTCAAAGGCCTTCCTGCAGTCTAGGAAAACGCAATCTACCCACCCCTCTCTCTCGTGTCTTACTTCTGTTACCTTGTCATAAAACTCCAGGAGGTTTGTGATACAGGATTTGCCCTCCATGAACCCATGCTGGTTTTCATTTATAATCTTGTTCCTTTCCAGGTGTTTGACCACTCTCCTCCTGATAATCTTCTCCATGACTTTGCACACAATACATGTAAGAGACACAGGTCTGTAGTTTAGTGCCTCGTTTCTGTTTCCTTTCTTAAATATGGGGACTACATTAGCTGTCTTCCATTTCTCAGGTAGTTGCCCAGTTTCAAGGGATGTGTTGAAGATTGTGGTTAGAGGCATGCACAGCATCTCTGCTCCTTCTCTAAGGACCCATGGGGAGATGTTGTCCGGTCCCATTGCCTTTGAGGTGTCAAGGTCACTTAAGAGCTTCTTCACCTCCTCCTCAGTTGTTCGTATGTCATCCAACACTTGTTGGTATATTCCCTCTTGATGTTCCCTTCTGTGCTGTCTTCCCACAGCCCTTCCTGTCTCTACAGTGAAAACTTCCTTAAATCTCCTGTCCAGCTCCTCACATACCTCCTGATCATTTCTTGTGAGTTCTCCACCTTATGTCCTTAATCTGATCACCTGGTCTTTGACTGTTGTCTTCCTCCTGATGTGGCTATACAACAGTTTCGGGTCAGTCTTGATTCTCGATGCTATGTCATTTTCATACTGTCACTGGGCCTCCCTCCTTACCTGTGCGTACTCATTCCTGGCTCTGCGACTGATCTCCCTATTTTCGTGTGTTCTCTGCCTTCTGTACTTTTTCCATTCTCTATTGCACTTTGTTTTTGCCTCCTTACACCGTCGGGTAAACCAGGGGCTCGTTCTGGTCTTCCCGTTGCTACTGTTGCCCTTAGGAATAAACTTTTCCACTGCCTCCTTGCATTTTGTTGTTACATATTTCATCATTTCATTTACTGGCTTTCCTGCCAGTTCTCGGTCCCACTGGACCTCCCGCAGGAAGTTCTTCAACCCTATGTAGTTCCCTCTTTTATAGTCAGCCTTTTCCCATTCAACTCCTGTTATTCGCTCCACTTGCAGCTCTACTATGTATTCAAAGCACAGAACCACGTGGTCGCTAGCTCCTAGGGGACTCTCATACTTGATGTCCTCAATGTCTGAGCTGCCCAGGGTGAACACAAGGTCCAATCTTGCTGGTTCATCCTCCCCTCTCACTCTGGTAGTGTCCTTAACATGTTGGTGCATGAGGTTTTCCAGCACCACGTCCAACATCCTGGCTCTCCATGTTTCAGGACCCCCATGTGGCTCCAGGTTTTCCCAGTCGATCTCCCTGTGGTTGAAATCCCCCATAACCAGCAACTTTGCTCTGCTGGAATGAGCTCTTCTTGCCACCTCAGCAAGTGTGCCCACCATTGCTCTGTTGCTCTCTTCATATTCCTCTCTTGGCCTCCTGCAGTTCTGTGGTGGATTATACATCACTGCAATGACCACTTTGTGTTCCCCAGACTGAAGTGTACATGCTATGTAGTCTCTTTCTCCCGTCTCATCTATGCCTTCCATTTTCTCGAATTTCCATCTGTTTTTTACGAGTGTGTGTGTGTGTGTGTGTGTGTACTCATCTATTTGTACTCACCTATTTGTGGTTGCAGGGGTCGATTCACAGCTCCTGGCCCCGCCTCTTCGCTGATTGCTACTAGGTCCTCTCTCTCCCTGCCCCATGAGCTCTATCATACCTCGCCTTAAAACTATGTATGGTTCCTGCCTCCACTACATCCCTTTCTAGGCTATTCCATGGCCTGACTACTCTATGACTGAAGAAATACTTCCTAACATCCCTTTGATTCATCTGAGTCTTCAACTTCCAATTGTGACCTCTTGTGTCTGTATCCCATCTCTGGAACATCCCGTCTTTGTCCACCTTGTCTATTCCGTGCAGTATTTTATATGTCGTTATCATGTCTCCCCTGACCCTCCTGTCCTCCGTGTCGTCGGGGCCGATTTCCCTCAACCTTTCTTCGTAGAAAATCCCCGTAGCTCTGGGACTAGTCTTGTTGAAAACCCTTTTGCATTTTCTCTAATTTTCTTGACGTGCTTGACTAGGTGTGGATTCCAAACTGGTGCTGCATACTCCAGTATGGGCCTGACGTAGATGGTATACAGAGTCTTAAACGAATCCTTACTGAGTTATCGGAACGGTGTCCGTAGGTTTGCCAGGCGCCCGTATGCTGCAGCAGTTATCTGATTGATGTGTGCCTCAGAGATATGCTTCGGTGTTATACTCCCCCCCAGATCTTTTTCCTTGAGTGAGGTTTGCAGTCTTTGGCCATCTAAATTATATTGTGTCTGCGGTCTTCTTTGCCCTTCCCCAATCTCATGACTTTGCATTTGGCAGTGTTAAATTAAAGGGAGCCAGTTGCTGGACCGGGCTTGTAGCCTGTCCAGGTCTCTTTGTAGTCCTGCTGATCCTCGTCCGATTTGATTCTTCTCATTAACTTCGCATCATCTGCAAACAAGGACACTTCTGAGTCTATCCTTCCGTTATGTCGTTCACATATACCAAGAACAGAACAGGTCCTAGGACTGACCCCTGTGGAACCCCGCTTGTCTTAGGCCCCACTCTGACACCTCGTCGCGTACCATGACTCGTTGTTGCCTCCCTGTCAGATATTTTCTGATCCATTTTCAGTGCCTTTCCTTTTTGTGTGCCTGATACTCTAGCTTTTGCAGTAACCTCTTGTGAGGAACTGTGTCGAAGGCTTTCTTGCAGTCCAAAAAAAATGCAGTCGATCCACCCCTCTCTCTCTTTTCTTACTTCTGGGCACCTTGTTATAAAACTCTAGTAGGTTTGTGACACAGGATTTTCCTTCCCTGAAACCGTGCTGGTTGTCAATTATACCCTTGTTTCTATCCAGGTGCCCCACCACTCTCCTCCTGATGATCTTCTCCATGACCTTGCATACTATACATGTTAGTGATACAGGTCTGTAGTTTAGTGCCTCATGTCTGTCTCCGTTTTTAAAAATTGGGACTACATTTGCCACTTTCCATACCTCAGGGAGTTGCCCAGTTTCAAATGATGTGTTGAAGATCTTTGTTAATGGCTCACACAATATCTCTGCTCCCTCTTTAAGGACCCATGGAGAGATGTTGTCTGGTCCCACCGCCTTTGAGGTGTCAAGTTCGCATAGCAGCTTCTTCACCTCCTCCTTGGTTATATGTACCTCATCCAGCACTTGCTGGTGTGCCCCTCAGTTCTGATTTCTTGGAGTCCTACTGGTTTCCACTGTAAATACCTCTTTAAATCTTGTGTTGAGCTCCTGACAAACCTCTCGGTCGTTTCTTGTGAATTCCCCATCACCCTTCCTCAGTCTGATTACCTGGTCCTTGACTGTTGTTTTCCTCCTGATGTGGCTGTACAACAGCTTCGGGTCAGTCTTTACTTTTGACGCTATGTCATTTTCATATTGTCTCTGAGCCTCCCTTCTTATCTGTGCATATTCATTTCTGGCTCTTCGGCTGATTTCTTTATTTTCCTGAGTTCTCTGTCTTCTGTACCTTTTCCATTCTCTAGTGCACCTAGTTTTTGCCTCCCTACACCTTCGGGTGAACCTTGGACTCGTTCTGTTCTTCCCATTATTTCTGTTTCCCTTGGGAACAAACCTCTCCTCTGCCTCCTTGCATTTTGTTGCTACATAGTCCATCATTTCTTGTACTGGTTTTCCTGTCAGTTCCCTCTCCCACTGAATGTCTTGAAGGAAGTTCCTCATGCCTGAGTAGCTCCCGCTTTTGTAGTTTGGTTTTTCCCAGCCTATTCCTGCTACTCTCTCCACTTGGAGCTCAGCTATGTAGTCGAAGCACAGAACCACATGATCACTAGCTCCTAGGGGCCTTTCATACATGATATCCTCGATGTCCGAACTACTCATGGTGAATACAAGGTCCAGCCTTGCTGATTCATCCTCTCCTCTCTCTCTGGTAGTGTCTCTAACATGTTGATGCATGAGGTTTTCCTGTACCACATCCATCATCTTGGCTCTCCATGTTTCGGGACCCCCATGGGGCTCCAGGTTTCCCAGTCAATCTCCTTGTGATTGAAATCACCCATAACTAGTAACTTTGCTCCCCCCATGTGTGCTCTCCTGGCCACCTCGGCTAGTGTGTCGATCATTGCTCTGTTGCTCTCATCGTATTCTTCTCTTGGCCTCCTGCAGTTCTGTGGTGGGTTGTACATTACTGCAATTATCACCTTATGTCCCTCGGACTGGATTGTTCATACTAAGTAGTCCTTTCGCCCCGTGCCATCCATTCCTTCCATTTTCTCAAAACCCCACTGGTTTTTAATGAGCAGTGCAACTCCTCCTCCCCCTCTCCTCCCTCTGTCTTTCCTGATGATTTGATATCCGGATGGAAAGATTGAATCTGTTATTATTCTGGTGAGTTTTGTTTCTGATGAGTGCTTATAATGTCTGGGATGTCTCTTTGATTCTTTCTTCGTGCCACTCACTCATACTTGTTTTGTTATTCCATCTGCATTGTATACCACACCTTCCAACTTCTTTTCTAGACTGGTGGTCTGGGAGGTATGTTGGGGGTTGCTAAGTGGAGACCTGGCAAGGAACTATGGTTGTTGCTCTGGGGTGGAGTTTGTAATGCCGTGGGTGGCGGCATGATGTGGCATGGGTGTTTTGATTTAGAGTGTTTTGGTTGCACTGGGGTTGACTGGTTGTGAGTGAGCTTCTATAGGAAGTTGTGAGGGGAAGGCTGTATTTGATCTTCTTCCTGGTCTGGGATCTCCTGTCTGTTTTCTTCCATCCCCTCTCTTTTTCCCCATTTCGCCTTTGGACCATCTCTCTCCCGTTTCTGCCTTTCTTCTTGTGTTTTCTGTCGCGGTCTCGAGATACACCTTCTGTATGCCGCATGTCCCTTAAATCGTGCTTTCTCCCTGCAGATCCTGGTCATAGGTCCGCTCTGCCTTGAAGGTCACTCACCACTGGCCGGGTTCTTTTTTTAACCCCAAACCCCTCCTATTCTCCGAAATATTCCAGCTTGGGTATGTCGTCTTCCTCCCTATTGCTTTCAAGATGCTTTCAATTGCTTTTTTTTTCCCTTGTTTTTCCTGCTTCCATATGTTTTCCGCCTTCAACTTTCTGAGCCATACACAAAGACTGACCTCACCCTTCATTCCTCCCACTGCATATCCCTGTTATCCCCCATTTAATTTGGTTTCCCATCCTGCACTGCAGCTTTCTCCTTTCATCAGTGTTCATGGCTAATGTATTGGCTCGTGGGCCTGTCATTTTCCTTCTCCTTCGCCTTTCCTTGGGCTCATTTGTTGTCTGTTAGGGGGGCCTCCACATAAAGCGGAGCTCTTTCCATTTGGCTACAAGCTCCTCTGATAGAGGGCTTCTCCGTGCAGTTGTTCAATAAATATCCCTTCTTTCCCTACAGTCCCGTTATTTGTGCTGAGGTAGCAGTACCTCTGTTGTCAATCGTCAAATCCCAAAATGTTCTTTAGTTTCTTTAGGCTGTTCAGATTTTTTTCAGTTTCCTCTCTAAACTCTGATCCTAGCTTCTGCTCTGACTGCACCTCCCACTTCCTGCTTTCCATATCTATCCCTTGTACTCTACTGTGTATTGCGAAGTCTTAAACCACATGGTCACTGGCTCCAAGGGGTCTTCATATGTGAATGTCCTCGATATCTGCACTACTCAAGGTGAATACTAAGTCTTAGCCTTGCTGGTGTGGTGTGGTGGTGTGTGGTGTGTGTGTATGTACTCACCTAGTTGTACTCACCTAGTTGAGGTTGCGGGGGTCGAGTCGAGCTCCTGGCCCCGCCACTTCACTGATCGCTACTAGGTCACTCTCCCTGAGCCGTGAGCATTATCATACCTCTGCTTTAAAGCTATTTTAAGCTTATTAATATCCCCTTTAATAATACCTATCTTCCACTATACACTTCGATCAGGTCTTCCCTCCATTCTTCGCTAACAAGTGAATGTAACTAAGAGTCTTTCAATCCTTTCTCATAAGGGAAAGATTTCTAATGCTGTGTATTAATTTTAGTCATCCTAACGCTGAATGTTTTTCTAACGTATTATGTCCATTCGTAATATGAACTCAGAATGAGCTGCATAATCTAGGTGAGGGCCTTACTAATGTGTATAAAGCTGCAGTATAACCTCTGGACTTTCTGTTGCTACACTTCTTGATATAAATCCCATAATCTATTTTGCCTTATTACGTACGCTTAGGCAATTGCTGTCTTGGTTTAAGGTTGCTGCTCACCATAACCGCCCAAGTTCCTTTTCGCAATCTTATGGCTAAGTTCGACATTAGTTTAACTTATAAGTACTAGGGTTCAATGGATACTCCCGACTTCAGAACCTGCATTTATCTACATTGAACTGCATCTGCCACTTTTCGACAAGAGTAGAGTTTTGTTCTAAATCCTCCTGAAGTTCCCTAACACTACGTTGAATCATTATCCTACCTATCTTTGTGTCATCGGCGAATTTGCTCATATCACAAGTAACACCCTCATCAAGAATCATTGATATATATTATAACACAACGGCCACTTGTTACAGATCCCCACTCCCGGATTTAACCCCATTTATGGACACACTCTGATTCCTGTCATTGAGCCATGACTCAATCCTCGAGAGCAACTTCCCCAAGGCCATGAACTGCCACTTTCTTCAACAGTCTATGGTGCGGAACTCTATCAAAATCCTTACTAAAATCTAAGTAAATAATATCAAATTCTTTAACGTGGTCAAACAGCTCAAAAGCTGTACTGAAGAAAGTTAATAAATAAGTTAGACAAGACCGGGCCCATCTTGTTAATCATGCTGAGTAAATCATTAATCAAGCTATGCATATCAGATGGCTTCTTATAATCTTCAGCTATAATTGACACTAGTAATTTGCCTACAATTGGGTCAGGCTTATTGGGGCGGTAATTTGACGTAACGACTTGTTCCCCCTGTTTTAAAAAAATAGGAATTTACATTAGCCATCTTCCCCATATCGACACGACACCTGTTTGAAAGAGATTAATTAAAAATATTAGTTAATGGTTTCACAGACTTTCCATTTTTTGCATTCTTAAGACCCTTGAAAAAAACCTCATCTAGGACCCGTGACTTATTTTGCTTCAGTCAGTCTATCTGCTTCACAACCATTTCACTAGTGACTGTGATGTTACATAATTTATCTTCTTTTTTGGCCCACTATAAAAATTAATACCGGAATAATTAAATTTAGTGTCTTCCTGTGTAAAAACCGAGAGAAAATAATTATTTAAATCAATCGAGCACATTTTTCATCTCTTTGTCAGTAAATGCCATAGTTAATTTTTAAGGGAACCTATCTTTATCTCTGACTTTTGTCTAGTATACCTGAAAAAACTTATTGGGTGGGTTTTTTTAGTTTTTAGAATCCCTAGCAATTCTTTAATTTCATAGTTCCCTTTAAGCTTTTCTTATCCCCTTTTTAATGTCCCTCATTAAAAGTCAATATACTGATTCATAAGATGACCCTCGCCTCCTTTTTGATACGCCTATAAATTCCTTTCTTATGCCTATTTTCATCCATTTTGGGTCATTTCTATTGATCTAATTCTTTATAGGAAAAAACTTCTTTGAGCCGTATAGTTTTTCAAAAACGTCATATTGATAGCCCTCTTCTTACCCCCACAACAATAAAAGTGCTCCAAAAACCCCTGTAATCGCAAGCGAAAACGGGGACGTTACTAGTTATCGCTATATTACTTCCATTCAATTCTAAATGTAATTGATCTGTGGTCGCTAGCACCCAGTTTCTCTGAAATTTCAAAATTTATTAAAAAGGGATTCATTGTTTCCGAACTAAGTCAAGCGGTTATTCCCCCTTGTGGGGTTCTGTCACAAACGCTTAAAAAAACAACCTGAAAATTCTAAGAAATCTATGTTTTAAAAATTCCCATCAAAAAATTCCCAATCAATATGACAAAAGTTAAAGTCCCCAAAGATTACTACTTATCGGGGGCCTTGTGGCCCTAAAAATTTCCTCCCATAGTACCCCCCCGGGGTTCCCTATCTAAGTTTGGGGGACGGTTATCACCCCAAAAATTAATTTTTCATCCCCCTGAAAATTCTACCAAAAGACTCTGTATGTGTTACTTCAACTTAATCCCCTTTTTTTATGCAACATTTCAAGCGATTGGACATACAATGCCACCCCCCCCCCCTTCCCCGAACTTCTATCTACTTGGAACACTTAAAACCCCTAATGGACTTTCCCCACGGGCATGTCCTGATTTTTTTGAATTAAACCCGTTCATAATGGCAAATCATCAATGTTCCTGCACTAGCAACAGTCTCAACTCGTCCATCTTATTTCCTACACTGCGACTATTTGTTAATATATATTTAAAGCCCTCCTCCTTTTTACCCTTCCTGCTCTTTTCTGCTATTCACAAAACCTATTACTGCCTTGTCAATTTGTGCCAGGGGGTTTTCCATATCTACCCATTTTGCCTATTACAGTTTCTCCTACTACTCATTTTACTACACTGCATTTGACTGTTTTCCCCCAAAAACCCCATACCACTAATATTCCTATTTAAAGACCTAACACCCCCCTCCACTGCTTTTCCCAGTGCTCCCACCCCAGACCTAGATAATAACCCACCCCTGGCATACTGTATTTCTCCCTAAAAGAGGCCCAGTTTTCAATGAATGTTACCGCTTTTCCTTAATATTTGTCCGCCAGCAATTGAAGAAATTCCCCTGGACAACCATTCATTTCCAACTCCTCCCTTGGAAAATACACATAGACAGGGTTCCCCCCTTCCCCCTAATTATTTTATTGCTGACCATCCCCTGCTAATCAGGTCTTACCCTACTCTGCCAACAACGTGCCACCACATGAGACAGTAATAAAAATTGCCCCCATTACCTCTCAGATGTCATGACGGCTAACAAATCCTCCCCCAGTTCCCGAAAGCAAACTCTCTGTCCCCTATCCTTCCTTCAAGCAGACCCCTACCATATACCTAATTTGGGTATCCCCAAACAACAATATTCTTCCCTTCCCTTTGGTGTCGATGTGGACATTCCCAGTAGTCGACTCACTTCGTCGGGAAAACTGAAAAAGTATAGAGGTTTCCACAACATTTTCCATGGCATCCTTTTTTCTTAACGTTTCTCCTTTTCCTTCGTCTTCTTGATCGCCCCAACTTCTTTCCCCTGTCCAGCCACGCCCTTTCCTTTCTTGACCTGAGGACTCAAAACAGGGGACACCAAATCTTCTTGTTTTCCTCGGTCAGTCGCCGAATCCCATCTTCGCCATCCTAAATTTTTCCTTAAGCGTTGGTAAAGTTGCTCGATGGAGGGCATCTTGCTTCAATTCTAGGACGCACAAACGGGTTTTTCACAGAGCAAAGTACACTCACCATCTAATAACGTCACCACTTGGGTTTGGAAAATACATGGTGGGAGGGGTTGGATTTGAGTAGGATTTTCACACAGAGCTTTTCTTGGGTGGCTTTTGAAAATTTGGGTTGGGCAAATGTTTTTTAGTGGGATAAATTGAAAAGGCCCTGCCTAGTAGGGGCCAACAGCCTCCTGCAGTGCCCCTCCTTTTTTATGTTCTTAGTTCTCTAATCTGTGTGGAAAAACACCCTAGTAAACCCACAACGGTTTATCCTTTGAAATATTACTGATTTCAGGCTTCCTCTCATGTTTTAACTAAAAAACTTTAGATATCACTCGTAGTAGTTCATGACGTTGTCACTCCCACGATTACTGCTGCAGTTTTTTGCACCCTTTAAAAAACAAAAGGGTTCTCGGAGCCTTTGCCCCACGTCTGCAGGGGATACCTGACCTGCCATTTCTCACCTATTTGTACTCACCATTTTGGTTGCAGGGGTCGATCATGCTCCGGGGCCCCCCCTTCACTGATTTTACTGGGCCCTCTCCTCCCTCTCCTGAGGCTTATCATACCTCCCCTTAAAAACATGTAGGGTTCCCGCCTCCCCTATTTCATTTCTAGGCTATTCCAGGTTTGACTACTCTGTACTGAAAAAAATATTCCAAAATCCCTTTGATTCACGAGTCTTAACTCCAATTGTGCCTCTTGTTCTGTGCCCCATCCGGGAACATCCAGTCTTGTCCACCTCGTCCTTTCTGCGCAGTATTTTATATTTTATAAATGTCCCCCCCGGCCCCTCCGGGCCCCAGTGTCGTCAGCCGATTTCCCTAATTTTCTTCGTGGGACATTCCCCGTACTCTGGGACTAGTCTTGTTGAAACCTTTGCATTTTCTCTAATTTTTTGGACTTCTTGACTAGGTGTGGACCCAAAACTGGTGCTGCATACTCCATTTGGCCCAGACGTAAAGGGTTAACTGAGTTTTGAACGACTCCTTACTGAGGTATGGGAATGCTACCCATGGTTTGCCAGGGCCCCCGTTTGCAGCAGTTATCGATTGATGGGGGCCCCTAAGGAGATATGCTGGGTGTTATACCCCCCCCAAATCTTTTTCCTTGATGGGGTTTTTGCAGACTTTGGCCCTTTAAAACTATACGTGTCGGGCCCTTTTTTTCCCCTTTTCCCCCAATTTTCATGACTTTGCTTTTGGGGGGGTTTTAAACTAAAGGACCCAGTTGCTGACCGGCTTGTAGTGTCCGGGTCTTTTTGTAGCCGCCTGATCCTCATCCGATTTGATTCTTCTCTTAAACTTCACATCGCCCGCAAACAAGGACATTTCTGAGTCTACCCCTTTCTGTTATGTCTTCACTATCCAAAAACAGCACGGGGTCCAGGATGACCCCGGGCCCCGCTTGTCACAGGTGCCCATTTGACCCCTCGTCACGTACCTACTCTTGTTGCCCCCCTGTAGGTATTCTCTTACCCTTGCAGTCCCTTTTCCCTGTATGTGTGCCTGTTCTAGCTTTTGCAGAAACCTCTTTGAGGAACTTGTCAAAGGCCCTTCTTGCAGTAAAAAAAATGCAGTCGACCCACCCCCTCTCCTTGTTTTATTTCTGTCACCTTGTCAAAAACTTAATAGTTTGTGACACAGGATTTTTCCCCCCCTGAAACCTGCGGGTTTGTAAATTTAAACACTTGTTTCTTTCCAGATGCCCCACCACTCTCCTCTGAGATCTTCCCATAAACCTTGCATTTACACTTAGTGATAGAGGTCGTAGTTTAGTGCCTTGTCTGTCCCCTTTTAAAAAAATTGGGACTACATTTGCCATTTTTCCTACCTCGGGGTGTTCCAGTTTCAAATGTGTGTTTTGAAGATTTTTTGTTAATGGTACACACAACTCTCTGCTCCCTCTTTAATAACCCACGGAGAATGTTTTTCTGGTCCACCCCTTTGAGGTGTCAAGTTCGCATAGCAGCTTCTTTACCTCCCCCTTGGGTTTTATGTACCTCTTCCGCACTTGTGGGCACCCCCCTTTTGCTCTGATTTTCCCGGGGTTCCCCCAGGTTTCCACTGTAAATACTTCTTTAAATCTTGTGTTTAGCTCCGACATACCTCCCGGCAGTTTTGTGAATTCCCATCACCCCCCTCATTTGTTACCTGGCCCTTTACGTTGTTTTCCTCCTGATTGGTGTACAACAGCTTCGGGGCAGTCTTGACTTTCGATGCATGTCATTTTCGTATTGCCGCTGAGCCCCCTTCTTATCTGTGCATATTCGTTTTTGACCTTCTTTAATCTCTTTTTTTTCCTGGTTCTCTGTCTTTTTTCCTTTTTCCATTCTCAGTACACCTAGTTTTTGCCTCCCCCAAATTTGGGGGAACCAAGGACTCGTTCTGTTCTTCCCTTTTTTTCTGTTTCCCCTTAGGAAAAAACCCTCCTCTGCCTCCCGCTTTTTTTTGCCCCTAACCTCATTTTTTGTAATTTTTCCTTCCCGTTCCCCTCCCCTGATTCTTTGAAAAATTTCCCCAAGCCTAGATTTCCCCCCTTTTGTATTTTTTTTTTCCACCCCCTTTTCCCCTCCCCTCTCCCCTTGGACTCCCATTATCAAACAAACCCTGATCCTAGCTCCATCCTTCATAATGATCCCCCATTCAAATACTCAATAATACCCATCTTTCTTTTTTTTTACTCCTTTCTCTCCCCAGTTCTCACATTTACTGGGTTTTTCATCCAAAACCTTCCCCTTTGGTCTCCATTTCGGGGCCCCCCTGGGGGCCCTTTTCCCATAATTTCCTTTGAAAAAAATCACCGTAACTGTAAATTTGCCCCCCCATTGTGCTCTCCCCCACCTGGCTATTTGTGACCGCCTGTTGCTCCCATGTTTCTTCTTTTCCTCCTGCAGTTCTGTGTGGGGGTCATTCTGAAATTTCCCTTTTCTCCGGATTTTTCCAAATTTAAGTAGGCCTTTCCCCTCCCTCCTTCCCCTTTCCATTTTTTTAAAACCCCCCTGGTTTTTAATGGATGAAATCCCTCCTCCCTTCTTTCTCTTGTCTTTCCCGGATTTGTATGGGGGGGAAAATTTTTGTTTGTTTTTCCTGGTGAGTTTTGTTTTTGATTATTAGTCTGGGGATGTCTCCCTTGTTTTTTCCTGCCCTCCTCCCTTTATTTTTACCCCCGTTTTTATACCACACTTCAACTTCTTTTCTGTTTTCTGGGATGTTGGGTTTTGGGGGGTGGGGGAACCCGTGGAAAAATTTGGGGGGTTTCTGGGGGGTGGGGTTTGAAAGCTTCCATTGGAAATTGGGATGGGTTTTTTGGTTTAGTGTTTTGGGGGTTGATGGGGGACCTGGTTGGGGGGGCTTTGGATTGTGAGGGGGGCGTATTTGTTTTTTTGTTTTCTGGGTTCCGTTGCTTTTATCCCCCCTTTTTCCTCCTTTCGCCTTTGTCCATCCCCCTCTCTTTCTGCCCCTTTCTTTTTTGTGGTTTTTGTCGCGTCGAGATATACCTTCCTGATGCCGGATTCCCTTAATCGTCTTTCCCTGCAGGATCCCGTTCCGAGTCGATTTGCCTTTAAGGTCACTTTCCTGGGCCGGGGTTTTTTTTTTTACAAACCCCCCTTTTTCCAAAAATTTTTCCCGCTGGGTAGTGTCTTCTCCTATTCTTTCATGATGCTTTTAATTGCTTTTTTTTCCCCCTTTTTTTCTTTCTTCATATTTTCCCCCTTTAACTTCCTGGGGCCTAAACACAAAAAACTGACCTCCCCTTTTATTTCCCCCCCGCATACCCGTTTCCCCCTCCCTTTTTGATTTTCCCCCATTTCACTTTCCTTTCTTCAGTTTTTTACTTTGTACTTGGCCCGTGGCCGGCTTTTCCCTTCTCGGGTTTCCTTGGGCTTGCTGGGTTGTTAGGGCCCCCTCAATAGTTACTCTTTCATTTACTACATCCCACTGATTACTTTACTGCAGTTTTTCTCCTTCTTTCCCCACAGTCCCCTTATTGTGGCTGAGTAGCAGTCCGTTGTATTCCCCCAAAAATTTTTTTAGTTCTTTAGGCTGTTTCAATTTTTTTAGTTCCTTTCTAAACTCTGTACCTGCCTCTGCTGCTTTGACATGCACCCCCCACTTTCCCGCTTTCCATTCTAAAACCCCTCTTCCATTCTATGCTAAGTTCTTCTAGTTTTTTTTTCCCCTTCAGTTCCCTTTTTGTGAGTCTGCTGCCCAATCTTCCTTTGCAGTTTCCTCCTCCTGTCCCCTTTGGTTTTTCTGTTGTCTCTGCAACCCCTTTTTGTTTTATCCTGATGCCTCGAGTGGGAAACCTATGTGTTCGTATTTTAGGTTAGTGTGTGTATTCAGAGTGGGGGGGGGGGGGAATAGTGGAGGAACTGGGCTATTGGGGAAAGGGGGAGGAGCAAGTGGGTGAGTGGGGGAGGGGGGAGGGGGGAAAGGAGGGAGAGGTGGGGGGGGGGAGGGGGAAAGAGGGGGGGGGAGGGACAGGGGAGGAGTGAATGTCGGGGGGGGAGGGGGGGGGGGTGATGTTTGAGTCTGGCAAAGTGTGTGTGGTGTGTATTGGGGGTGTGTAGTTGTGTGTGGGTGTGTTTGTGTGTTGTGTGTGTGTGTTTTTGTGTGTGGGGTTGTGTGGTGTGTGTTTTGTGTGGGTGTGAGGTTGTTTGTTGTGTGTGTGTGGGGTTTTTGTGTTTGGTTGTGGGTGTGTTTTTGTCGTGGTCCCTTGATGCAGCAACTTCTTGTGACCCGACCCTCACCTCCTGGGGCTTACCCAACCTACTTACAAATTTGCCCTTTAAAGCTGTTGTATTATGTATACGTGGTTTTGGGGCGATGAGGGAGAAAAGTTAATACTTTCCCGTAAATTTTGTGTTGAAAAGTGGAAATTGCTGTGTGGGGTGTGTGTGTGTGTGTGACCACCCAAATTGTACTCACCTAATTGTGGGTTTCAGGGGTCGGACTCATTCCTGGCCCCGCCTCTTATGATCGCTACGGGTCCCCCCTCTTCTTGCTTCCTAGCTTTTTCATACCTCTTCTAAAACTATGTATTTCCTTCCCCCACTCTTTATTGCAGGGTATTCCCTTGCGACGATCAGACTGAAGAAAAATTCCAAGTCCCGTACCGTTTTGAGTCTTCAGCTTCCAGTTTACCCCCCTTTCCCCCGGTCCCCCCCCTGGAACATCCTTCTTGTCCACCTTTTCTATTTTCCCGCAGTATCTTGTATGTCGTTTTCATTCTTTCCCTGACCCCTTTTGTCCCCAGGCGTCAGTCCCCCATTTTCCTTTAACTTTCCCCTACGACATTCCCTTTAGCCTGGACTGCCCTTTTCAAACCTTTTACTTTCTCTAACTTTTTTGACGTCTTGACGAGGTGTGGGTTCCAATGGTGCTGCATACTCCTTGGGCCTAAAAAAACCATGTACAGTGCTTGAACGATTCCCCATTAAGGTATCGGAACGCATTCTCAGGGTTTTCCAGGTGCCCGTATGCTGCAGCATTATTGGTTGATGTGGCCCCCGGTGATGTGTTCGGTGTTATGGTCACCCCAAGGTCTTTCTCCCCTTAAAAGAGGGCTGATCTTTGTCCCCCAGCCAATACTCTGCTGCGGTCTTCTTTGCCCCCCCCCAATCTTTATGACTTTGCTTTTGGCTGGATTTAATTTAGAAGCCAGTTACTGGACCACAGTCCCCTGTCCATACTCTTTGCAGTCCCCCCTCATCCTCGTCCCATTTAACTTCTCATCAACTTCACGTCATCTGCAACAGGGAACTCAGATCTATTTTCCTTCCCTTTTCGTTACATTAAACAAAATGCACTGGTCCTAAACTGACCCCTGTGGGACCCCCCTCGTAAAAAGGCGCCCACTGTGATATCTCGGTTCGGTACCAGCAGTATCAAACAACACATCATCAAAAATCTATTTAGTTAATGGTTCACAGTCTTCCATTTCTCTTGTGCAGTTGCCGTGGATCAAAATCAGGACACAAACAACCCCCCTTAGAAACAGGGAAATTCAAACAAAAGTACACCCCCACAACACTCAGGACCCGGTGACTGACTAGATTACTCTTCTGGAGTGCTGACATCAGAGTCAGCGAGAGGGTAGCGATATGATCGAACAAACTCATCTCTCTCTCTCCACCACCCATCATCGGTTACCGGGATATTAAAGCGACATCTCTGAGCGCTACTTAGCATAATTGACTTCTTTTGGCCACACTATAAAAATTAATTACCGAATATTATTAGTGTCTTCCCCTGTGTAAAAACCGAGAGAAAATAATTATTTAAAATCGAGCACATTTCATTCTCTTTGTCAGTAAGATGCCCATAGTTATTTTTAAGGGGACCTATCTTATCTCTGACTTTTGTTCTATATACCTGGAAAAAACTTTTTGGGTTAGTTTTAGAATCCCTAGCAACTTTAATTTCATAGTCCCTTTAAGCTTTTCTTATCCCCTTTTTAATGTCCCTCTTAATGTCAATATACTGATTCATAAGATGACCCTCGCCTCTTTTGATACGCCTATAAATTCCTTTCTTATGCCTATTATTCATCCATTTTGGGTCATTTCTATTTGATCTAATTTCTTTATAGGGAATAAACGTTCTTTGAGCAGCATGTATAGTGTTCAGAAAACTGTCATATTGATAGCCGTCTTCGTTACCCCAGTCAACAGATGATAAGTGCTCCTCAACCCATCGTAATCGCTAACGAAAATCTGGGACGTTACTGAGTTATCCTAATACTATCTACTTCCATTCAATTCTATATGTAATGATCTGTGGTCGCTAGCAATACCAGTTTCTCTGAAACTTTCTAAATTATTAACAAGGGATTCATTGTTTGCCAGAACTAAGTCAAGCAGGTTATTACCCTTGCTAGTTCCTGTCCCACAAAACTGCTGTCAAAAAACAATCCTGAACACCTAAGAAATCGTAAAAGATTCTATACTAAATTCCCAGTCAAGAAAATGCCAAATCAATATGACTAAAGTTAAAGTCTCCTAGAACACTACATTATCGTGCCTTGTTGGCCCTAACAATTTCCCTCCCATAGAGTCCCACCCATGGTCCCTATCTAAGTTGAGGGGACGGTTAAATATCAACACCTAAAATTAATTTTTTTTCATGCCCCTCAGAAAATTCTAATCAAACAGACATCTGTAATGTGTTACTCAGACATAATAATATACCCGTTTTTTATCAACAGTTTCCAGCGATCTCGGACAATACAATGCCACCCCACCCCCCTTCTCCCGACACTTCATCTTACTTGGACACTTTAAAACCTGAATGTGACATTCCACAGGCATGTCCTGACTTTTTGAATTAAACCACGTCTCAGTAATGGCAAATACATCAATGTTACCTGCACTAGCAACTAGTCTCAAACTCGTCCATCTATCCCTAGCACTAGCGACTATTTGTTTAATATATATTTAAGACCCTCCTCTCATCTTTACCCTTCCTGCTCTTTTCTGCTATTTTCCACTAAACCTATTACTGTCCTTGACATTTGTGCCACTGGCTTTCCAATATCTACCTCCTTTTGCCTATACTAGTTCTCCTCTACTCATATTACTACACTGGCGACTTGACTGTTTTTTCCCCGCCAAAACCCATACCACTAACTATTTCCTAGTTTAAAGACCTAACAGCTCCTCCACTGCAGTTCAGTGCTCCCTACCCCAGACCTAGAATAAGTGAAACCCATCCCTGGCATACATGTCATTCTGCCATAGAAGAGGTCCCAGTTTGTCATGAATTGTTTTACCGGCATATTTTCCTACAGGTATTTGTCCAGCCAGCAATTGACAGCAATTGCCCTGGACAAACCATTCATTTCCAACTCCTCTCCTTGGAAAAATACCAATATGACAGGGTTCCCCCAACCCTGCCTCCTAATATTTCTAATGCAGCCCATACCTGCTAATCAGGTCTTCACCCTAACTCTGCCAACTCGTTGCCACCAGCACTGGACAATAATAAGGATTGGCTCCCATTACCTCTCATAATGTCATCCAGACGGCAAACAATAACCTCCAACCCAGTCCCACGGAAAGCTAACTCTCTGTCTCCTACTCCCTGTCCTTCAAGCAGAACCTCCCTATCCATATACGCTACTTGGCTACCCCAACACAACAATATTCTTACCTTCGCTTGGTGTCGATCGTCGTGACATTCCCAGTAGTCGACTCACATTCGTCGGGTAGCACTGAGAATTTATTAAGGTTTCCACAACAGTTTCCATGGCATCTCTTTCTTTCTTCATCGTTTCTACCTTCCATTCGTCTTCTTGATCGTCAACTTCGTTCCCTGCTGTCCAGCCACTGCCCAGTTTCCTTTCTTGACCTGAGGACTCAAAACAGAGGACTACTACCGAATCTTCTTGTTATCCTCGGTTCAGTCGCCGAATCTCCATATTCAGCCATCCTCAATTCCTCCTTAAGCTGTTGGTAAAGTTGCTCGATGGAGGGCATCTTGCCTTCAATTCGTAAGAGCGCACAAACAGGTCCTTCACGAGAGCTAAGTACACGTCAACCACACCTAAGTACACGTCACCACTTAGGTTGGATAAGTACATGAGTGGGAGGGGTTTGGATTTGTGTAGGACTTTCCACATCAGAGCTTATTTCTTGGGTGGCATTGAAAAATTGGTTGGGCAAATGTTTTGTTAGTGGATGAATTGTTAAAGGACCTGCCTAGTATGGGCCAACAGCCTCCTGCAGTGTCCCTCCTCCTTTCTTAATGTTCTTATGTTCTCTATGAATCTGTGTGGCAACAGCTCCTAGTAGACCCACAACGGTTATTCCACTTTGAATATTACTGATTTCAGGCTGCCTCTCGACTTGTTTTAACTAATAACTTTAGATTAGTTCACTCCGTAGGATAGTTTCACCTGACGTGTCACCTACCACAGATTAATGTAGCAGTTGTTGCAACGTCCTTAATTACACACTAAGTTTCTCGAGCCTTGTGCCCACGTCCTGCACGGGATACCTGACCTTACCAGTACTCACCTATGTACTCACCTATTTGTGGTTGCAGGGGTCGATTCATAGCTCCTTGTCCCCGCCTCTTCACTGTTGCTACTAGGTCTCTCTCTCTCATCCTGCTCCATGAGCTTTATCATACCTCCGCCTTAAAACTAAGTATGGTTTCCCGCATCCCCAACTTTCACTTTCTAGGCTATCCACGGCTTGACTACTCTGTGACTGAAGAAATACTTCCTAACATCTCCTTTGATTCATCTTAGTCTTCAACTGCAAATGTGACCCGTTGTGTCTGTGTCCCCATCTCCTGGAACCTCCAGTCTCTGTCCACCCTCGTCCATTCTGCGCGTATTTTATAAGTCGTTATCATGTCTCCCCTGACCCTCCTGGCCCTCCATGTCGTCAGGCCGATTTCCCTCAACCTTTCTTCGTGACATTTTCCCCGTAGCCTCTGGGACTATCTGTTGCAAACCTTTGGGCACTTTCTCTAATTTCTTGACGTGCTTGACTGGTGTGATTCCAAAACAGGTGCTGCCCATCACTCACAGTATGGGCCAGACGTAATGGTATACTGAGTCTTGAACGACTCCTTACTGAGGTATTCGGAATGCTATCCATAGGTTTGCCAGCGCCCGTATGCTGAGAATTATCTGATTGAATGTGGCCTCAGGAGATATGCTCGGTGTTATACTCACACCCCAGATCTTTTTTCCTTGAGTGGAGGTTTGGCAGACTTTGGCCATCTAAGACTATACTGTGTCCTGCGGTCTTGCCCTTCCCCAATCTTCAAGACTTTTGCATTTGGCGGGTTTAACTCAAGGAGCCAGTTGCTGGACCAGCTGTAGCCTGTCCAGGTCTCTTTGTAAAAAAGTCCCTGCCTGATCCTCATTCCGATTTGATTCCTTCTCCATTAACTTCACTTCCGCCCGCAAAACAAGGACACTCTGAGTCTATCCTCTGTTATGTCATTCACATTATACCAAGAACACACAGGTCCCCTAGGGACTGACCCCTGTGGAACCCGCTTGTCACAGGTGCCCACTTTGACCCACCTCGTCATCGTACCATGACTCGTTGTTGCCTCCCAGTAAGGTATTCTCTTATCCATTGCAGTGCCTTTCCTGTTATGTTGCCTGATCCTCTAGCTTTGCAGTAACCCTCTTGTTGAGAACTGTGTCCGAAGGGCCTTCTTGCAGGTCCAAAAAAATGCAGTCGATCCACCCCTCTCTCTCTTGTTATACTTCTGTCACCCTTGTCATAAAACTCTAATAGTTTGTGACACAGGATTTTCCCTCCCTGAAACCGTGCTGGATTGTCAATTTATACACCTTGTTTCTTTCCAGATGCTCCACCACTCTCCTCCTGATGATCTTCTCCATGACCTTGGGCCCCCCAAAATTTTTTACTAAACACTTGTGATAGAGGTCTGGTAGTTTAGTGCCTCATGTCTGTCTCCCTTTTTAAAAATTGGGACTACATTTGTCCATTCTTCCATACTCTGGGAGTTGGTTGCCCCAGTTTCAAATGATGTAGTTGAAGATCTTTGTTAATGGTACACACAACGTCTCTCTGCTCCCTCTTTAATAACCCACGGAGAGATGTTTTGTCTGGTCCCCACCGCCTTTGAGGTGTCAAGTTTCGCATGCAGCTTCTTCAACCCTCCTCCTTGGTTATATGTACCTTCTTCCAGCACTTGCTGGTGCATACCCCCTCTGCTCTGATTTCCTGAGTCCACTGGTTTCCAACTGTAAATACTTTCTTTAAATCTGTGTTGAGCATTCCTGACATACTCCCGCAGTTTTCTTGTGAATTCCCCATCACCCTTCCTCAGTCTGATTACCGGCCCCTTGACTGTTGGTTTCCCTCCGATGTGGCTTTACAACAGCTCGGTCATCTTGACTTTCGAATGTCTATGTCCATTTTCGTATTGCCGCTGAGCCTCCCTTCTTATCTGTGCATATTCGTTCTGACTCTTTCTTCTAATCGCATCTTTATTTTCCTGAGTATCTCTGTCTTCTGTACCTTTTTTCTATTCTCTAGTAACACTAGTTTTTTGCCTCCCTACAACTTTGGGTGAACCAGGACTCGTTCTGTTACTTCCCATTAATTTCTGTTTCCCTTAGGAACAAACCTCCTCCTCTGCCTCCTTGCATTGTGTTGCCTCATAATCCATCATATTTCTTGTACAGGTTTTCCTGCAGTTCCCTCTCCCACTGAATGTCCTTGAAAGAAGTTCCTCAAAGCCTGAGTAGTTCCCCCTTTTGTAGTTTGTTTTTTCCCCACCCTATTTCCTGCTGCTCTCATTCCACTTGGAGCTCAACTATGTAGTCGAGAAGGCACAGAACCACATGATCACTCTAGCTTCCCATGGGCCCTTTCAATACATGATACCCTCGATGTCAGAACTACTCCAAGGTGAATACAAGTCCAGTCAGATGATTCATCCTCTCCTCTCTCTCTGGTAGTGTCTCTAACATTTTGATGCAGAGGTTTTCCAGTACCACATCCATCATTTCTGCTCTCCATGTTTTTCGGGACCCCCCATGGGCCTCCAGGTTTTTCAGTGCAATCTCCTTGTGATTGAAATCATCCGTAACTAGTAACTTTGCTCCCACCCCAATGTTTGCTCTCCTGGCCACTCTCGGCTAGAGGTGTCGACGCATTGCTCTGTTGCTCTCATCGTATTCTTCTCTTTGCCCTCCTGCAGTTCTGTGGTGGGTTTTACATTACTGCAATTATCCACCTTATGTCCTCAGACTTGGATTGTTCCTAATAAGTAGCCCTTTCGCCCGTGCCATCCATTCTTTCCATTTTCGCCTCAAACCCCACTGGTTTTTAATGACAGTGCAACTCCTCCTTCCCTCCTCTCCTCTCTCTGTCTATCCTGAGGATTTAGATATCCGGGTGGAAAGATGAATCTGTTTGTATTCTGGTGAGTTTTTGTTTTCTGTAGTTGCTATTATGTCCTGGGATGTCTCCTTGAATCTTTCAATGCCACCCTCATACTTATTTGTTATTCATCTGCATTTGTATACCCACACCTTCAAGGGTTCTTTCTAAGAATGTGGTCTGGGAGGTGTATTGGGGTTGGGAAGCTGGGAGACGCTGATAAGGAACTATGGTGGTTTGCTGTGGGGGTGGAGTTTGTAAGCAGTGGGTGGCGGCATTGGATGTGCATGGGTGTTTTGGTTTAGAGTGTTTGGTTTGCACTGGGATTGACCTGGTTGGGTAGGCTTCTATAGGAAGTGTGTAGGGAGGCTTAATTTGATCTTCCTGTGGTCCCCCCCCACCCCTGGGATCTCCTGTCTGTCTTCCCAATCCCCTCTTTCCTCCTTTCGCCTTTGTAACCATCCTTCTTCAGTTTCTGCCTTTCTTCTTGGGGTTGTTCTGTCGCGGTCGAGATAACCTTCCTGTATGCCGGCATGTCCCTTAATCGTGCTTTCTCACTGCAGGATTCCTGTTCCGAGTCGATTCTATTCTGCCTTGAAGGTCACTTTCACTGGCCGGGTTGTTTTTTTAACAAACCTCCCCCTATTTCCAAAAATTTCCAGCTGGGTCACGTCGTCTTCTCCTAATGCTTTTCATGATGCTTTCAATTGCTTTTTTTTCCCCTTTGTTTTCTTGCTTCTATGTTTCCCCTTCAACTTCCCTAGAGCTCTATACACAAAGAACTTGAACCTCACCCTTTCATTCTCCCCCGTGCATATCCCTGTGTAACCCCTTCATTCAATTTGATTTCCTCCATTGCATCTTTCCTTTCTTCAGTTTCATCACTAGCTAATGTACTTGGGCTCAGTGGGCCTGTCATTTTCCCTTCTCGGCTTTCCCTTGGGCTCCGCTGTGGTCTGTTAGGGCCTCCATCATATAAGCTTAGCTCTTTCATTTAACATCTTACAGTCTCCATCTGATTGAGCTTCTACATGCAGTTTTGCTCCCTTTCTTTGCTCCTACGTCCCCTATTTGTGGCTGAGGTACAGTCTCTGTTGTCAATCCCCAAAATGTTTCTTAGTTCTTTAGGCTGTTTCAGATTTTTTCCAGTTCCTCTTCTAAACTCTGTATCCTGGCCTCTGCTGCTTTGACATGCACCTCCCATCTCCATGCTTTCCATGTCTAACCTCTCTTCCATTTCGCATCTAAGTTCTTCTAGTTTCTTTTCCCATTCATGTTTCCCTTTTTTGTGAGCTCTGCTGCCCAATCTTCCTTTGCCAGTTTCCTCCCTCCTGTCCCCTGGTTTTTCATGTTTGCTTTCTCTGGCAACCATTTTGGTTTTATATCCTGATTGCCTCAGGAGTGGGAAACCTATGTAGTTCTGTATGTTAGGTTAGTAGTGTGTATGTCAGAGTGTGGGGGGGGGGAAGTAGTGCTGAGAACGTGGCTGATGGTGGGAGGATGGAGAGCAAGTGGGTAGAGGGAGAGGAGAGGGGAAAGGAGGGAGAGGTGGGGAGGGGGAGGGTGAAAGAGGGAGGGGAGGGATCAGGTGATGGAGTTTGGTGGGGAGAATGTCGGTGGGGGTAGGGGGGGAGTGTATGTTTGAGTCAGGCAATGTGTGTGTGTGTGGTATGTGTTTGTGTATGTTGTGTGTGTGTGTTGTTGTGTGTTGTGGTGTGTGTGTGTTTTGTGTGTGTGTGTGTGTGGTTGTGTGTGTGTTATGTGTGTGTGTGGTGTTGTTTGTTGTGTGTGTGTGTGTGTGTGTGTGTGTGTGTGTGTGTGTGTGTGTGTGTCAGTGGTCCTTGACTGGCAGCAACTTCTTGTGACCTGACCCTCACTCTCCTGGGGCTTACCCAACCTACTTACAATGTTGCCCTTGAAAGCTGTGTGTATATGAGTGTATACGTGTGTTTTGGGGACGTATGAGGGGTAAATTCCTGTTAATAGCATACCAGTAATTCTGTGTTGTAAAAAGTGGAAATTGCTGTGTGTGTGTGTGTGTGTGTGTGTACTCACCTAATTGTACTCACCTAATTGTGGTTGCAGGGGTCGAGACTCATCTCCTGGCCCCGCCTCTTCAGTGATCGCTACTGGGTCCTCTCTCTCTCTGCTTCCTGAGCTTTGTCATACCTCTTCTTAAAACTATGTATGGTTCCTTCCTCACTACTTCACCTGCTAGGCTATTCCACTTGCTGACGACTCTATGACTGAAGAAATACTTCCTAACGTCCCTGTGACTCGTTTGAGTCTTCAGCTCCAGTGTGACCCCTTGTCCCCTGTGGTATCCCTCTCTGAACATCCCTAACTCTGTCCACCTTGTCTATTTTCCCGCAGTATCCTGTATGTCGTTATCATGTCTTCCCTGACCCTTCTGTCCTCCAGTGTCGTCCACATCCGATTTTCCTTAAACTTTTCCTCGTACGACATTTCCCTTGAGCTCTGGGACTAGCCTTGTTGCAAGACCTTTGTACTTTCTCTAACTTCTTGACGTGCTTGACGAGGTGTGGGTTCCAACTGTGCTGCATACTCCAGTATGGTCATAATATACACAGTGTAACATGTCTTGAACTATCCTATTAAGGTATCGGAACGCAATTTCTCAGGTTGCCAGTGGCCCGTATGCTGACAGCAGTTATTGTGGTTGATTGTGTGCCTCCGGTGATGTGTTCGGTGTTATGGTCACCCCAAGGGTCCTTTCTCCCTAAATGAGGTCTGTAGTCTTTGTCCACCTAGCCTATACTCTGACTGCGGTCTTCTTTGCCCCTCCCCAAATCTTCATGACTTTTGCATTTGGCAGGATTTAATTGGAGAAGCCAGTTACTGGACCCATGTCCAGCCTGTCCATATCTCTTTGCGAGTCCTGCCTCATCCTCGTCCGATTTAAATTCTTCTCACAACTTCACGTCATCTGGCGAACAGGGACACTTCAGAGTCTATTCCTTCCATCAAGTCGTTCACATATATCAAAAATAGCACTGGTCCTAGAAACTGACCCCTGTGGACCCCCCGCTCGTAACAGGCGCCCCACTGTGATATCTCTTCACGTACCATGACTTAGTTGCTACCTCCCTGTCAGGTATTCCCTTATCCATTGCAGTGCCCTCACCCTTTACATGCGCCTGATCCTCCAGCTTCTGCATAATCTCTTGTGGGAACTGTGGTCAAAGGCCTTTCCTGCAGTCTAGGAAAACGCAATCTACCACCCCACGCCCTTCCTCCTCGTTTCTTACTTCTGTTAACTTGTCATAAAACTCCAGGAGGTTTGTGATACAGGATTTGCCCTCCTAACCCATGCTGGTTTTTCATTTATCATCTTGTTTCTCCTTTCCCAGTGTTGACCACTCTCCTCCTGATAATCTTTCCCCATGACTTTGCACACAATACATGTAAGAGACCACAGGTCAGTAGTTTAGTGCCTCGTGTTCCTGTTTCCTTCTTAAATATTGGGACTACATTAGCTGTCTTCCATTTTCACAGGTAGTTGCCCAGTTTCAGGATGTGTTGAAGTATTGTGTTAGAGGCTTCACAGCATCTCTGCTCCTTCTCTAAGGACCCATGGGGAGATGTTTGTCCGGTCCCATTGCCTTTGAGGTGTCAAGTCACTAAGAGCTTCTTCACCTCCTCCTCAGTTTGTTTCGTATTTTGGTTCATCCAACACTTGTTGGTATATTCCCTCTTGATGTTCCCTTCTGTGCCTGTCTTCCCACAGCCCTTCCTGTCTCTACATGAAAACTTCCTTAAATCATCCTGTCCAGCTCCTCACATACCTCCTGATCAATTTCTTGTGCGTTCTCCACCTTATGTCCTTATCTGACACCTGGTGAGGGGGGGGGGGTAGGTGTCTTTCCCCTGAATGGGGTGGCTATACAACAGTTTTCGGGTCAGTCTGATTCTTCGATGCTATGTCCATTTTTCATACTGTCACTGGGCCTCCCTCCTTACCGTGCGTACTCATTCCTGGCTCTGCACTGATCTTCCCTATTTTCGGTGTTCTCTGCCTTCTGTAACTTTTTCCATTCTCTATTGCACTTTGTTTGCCTCATCAACAACCGTCGGGTAAACCACGGGCTCGTTTCTGGTTTTTCTTCCCGTTGCTACATGTTGCCCTTAGAATAAACTTTTCCACTGCCTCCTTGCAATTTTGTTGTTACATATTTTCATCATTTCATTTACTGGCTTCCTGCCAGTTCTTCGGTCCCACTGGACCTCCCGCAGGAGTTCTTCACCCTATGTAGTTCCCCTTTTATATTCAGGCCTTTCCCATTCAACTCCCGTTATTCCTCCACTTGCAGCTCTACTATGTAATTCCAAAGCACAAACCACGTGGTCGCTAGCTCCGTAGGGGACTCTCATACTTGATTTCCTCAATGTCCTGAGCTGCCCCAGGGTGAACATTACAAGGTCCAATCTTGCTGGTTCATCTCCCCTCTCACTCTTGGTAGTGTCCTTAACATGTTGGTGCAGATGTTTTCCTTCCAGCACCACGTCCAACATCCCTGGGCTCTCCCTGTTTCAGACCCCCATGTGGCTCCAGTTTTCCCCAGTCGATCTCCCTGTGGGTTGAAATCCCCCATAACAGCAAGCTTTGCTCTGCTGGAATAGCTCTTCTTGCACCTCAGCAAAGTGTGCTCACCATTAGCTCTGTTGCCTCACTTCATATTCCTCCTTGGGCCACCTGCAGTTTCTGTGGTGGATTATACATCACTGCAATTGACCACTTTGTGTTCCCAGACTGAATTACATGCGAAGTAGCTCTTTCTTTGCTCCCGGTCCTCATCTATGCCTTCCATTTCTCGAATTTCCCATCTTTTTTTACGAGTGTGTGTGTGTGTGTGTGTGTGTACTCATCTATTTGACTCACCTATTTGTGGTTGCAAGGGGGTCGATTCACAGCTCCTGGCCCCGCCTCTTCGCTGCATTGCTACTAGGTCCTCTCTCTCCTCCCTGCCCCTGAGCTCTAATCATATACCTCGCCTTAAAACTAATGTATGGTTCCTGCCGTCCACTACATCCCCTTTCTTAGGGCTATTCCATGGCCTGACTACTCTATGACTGGAAGAAATACTTCCTAACATTCCCTTTGATTCATCGAGTCTTCAACTTCCAATTGTGACCTTCTTGTGTCTTGTATCCCAACTCTGGAACAATCCCGTCTTTGTCCACCTTGTCTATACCCGTGCAGTATTTTTATATGTCGTTATCATGTCCCCCTGACCCTCCTGTCACCTCCATTGTCGTCAGGCGATTTCCCTCAATCAACCTTTCTTCGTTGGACAATCCCCGTAGCTCTGGGACTAGTCTTGTTGCAAACCTTTTGGCACTTTCTCTAATTTCTTGACGTTGCTCTGACTAAGGAGTGGATTCCAAACTGGTGCTGAATACTCCAGTATGGCCTGACGTAGATGGTATACAGAGTCATAAACGAATTCCTTACTGAGTTATCGGAACGGTGTCCCGTATTTTCAGGCCGCCCGTAGCTGCAGCAGTTATCTGATTGATGTGTGCCTCAGGAGATATGCTCGGTGTTATACTCCACACCCAAGATCTTATTCCTTGAGTGAGGTTTTGCAGTCTTTGGCCCACTAAATTATATTGTGTCTGCGGTCTTCTTTGCCCTTCCCCAATCATCATGACTTTGCATTTGGCAGTGTTAAATCAAGAGCCAGTGCTGACCAGGCTTGTAGCCGTCCAGGTCTCTTGTAGTCCCTGCCTGATCCTCGTCCGATTTGATTCTTCACATTAACTTTCGCATCAATCTGCCAACAAGGACACTTCTAGTCTAAATCCCTACCGTTATGTCGTCACTAAACCAGAACAGAACAGTCCTAGGACTGACCCCTGTGGAACCCCGCTTGTCTTAGCGCCCCACTCTGACACCACTCGTCGCGTACCATGACTCGTGTTGCCTCCCTGTCAGATATTCTCTGATCCCATTGCAGTGCCTTTTCCTGTTATGTGTGCCCGATACTCCTAGCTTTTTGAGTAACCTCTTGTGAGGAACTGTGTCGAAGAGCTTTCGCAGTCGAATCCAAAAATATGCAGTCGATCCACCCCTCTCTCTCATTGTCCCTTACTTCTGTCACCTAGTTATAAAACTCTAGTAGGTTTGTGACACAGGATTTTCCCTTCCTGAAACCGTGCTGGTTGTCAATTATAACCCTTGTTCATCCAGGTGCCCCACCACTCTTCCTCCTGAATGATCTTCTCCATGACCTTGCATACTAACAGGTTTAGTGATCCAGGTCTGTAGTTTAGTGCCTTCATGTTGTCTCCGTTTTTAAAAATTGGGACTACAGTTGCCACTTTCCATACCTCAGGGAGTTGCCCAGTTTTCAAATGATGTGTTGAAGAATCTTTGTTAATTGCTCCACGACAATATCTCTGCTCCCCTCTTTAAGGACCCATGGAGAGATGTTGTATCTGGTCCCACCGCCTTTGAGGTGTCAAGTTCGCATAGCATGCTTCTTTTCACCCCTCCTTGGTATATGTTACCGTCATCCAGCACTTGCAGGTGTGCCCCTCCAGTTCTGATTTCTTGGAGTCCTACTGGTTTCCACTGTAAATACTCTTTAAAATCTTGTTGTTGAGCCTCCTGACAAACCTCTCGGTCGTTTCTTGTGAGATTCTCCCCATCACCTTCCTCAGTTGATTACCTGGTCCTTGACCTGTTTTTTCCCTCCTGATGTGGCTGTAACAACAGCTTCGGGTCAGTCCTTTACTTTTGACGCTATGTCATTT
>NC_069441.1:37711918-37742446 GCF_026875155.1 Cherax quadricarinatus
CCACCCACCCCCTTTCCCGACACTTCTATCTACTTGGAACACTTTAAAACCCTGAATGTGACATTCCACAGGCATGTCCTGACTTTTTGAATTAAACCACGTCTCAGTAATGGCAAATACATCAATGTTACCTGCACTAGCAACTAGTCTCAACTCGTCCATCTTATTCCTAGCACTGCGACTATTTGTGTAATATATATTTAAAGACCCTCCTCTCTCTTTACCCTTCCTGCTCTTTTCTGCTATTCCACTAAACCTATTACTGTCCTTGTCAATTTGTGCCACTGGCTTTCCAATATCTACCTCATTTTGCCTATTACTAGTTCTCCTACTACTCATATTACTACACTGCGACTTGACTGTTTTCCCGCCAAAACCCATACCACTAACTATTCCTAGTTTAAAGACCTAACAGCTCCCTCCACTGCAGTTGCCAGTGCTCCCACCCCAGACCTAGATAAGTGAACCCATCCCTGGCATACATGTCATTTCTGCCATAGAAGAGGTCCCAGTTGTCAATGAATGTTACCGCATTTTCCTTACAGTATTTGTCCAGCCAGCAATTGACAGCAATTGCCCTGGACAACCATTCATTTCCAACTCCTCTCCTTGGAAAAATACCACATATGACAGGGTTCCCACCCTTCCTCCTAATTATTTCTATGCTGACCTATACCTGCTAATCAGGTCTTCACTCCTACGTCTGCCAACATCGTTGCCACCAGCACTGAGACAGATAATAGGATTGCTCCCATTACCTCTCATGATGTCATCCAGACGGCTAACAATATCCTCCATCCCAGTCCCAGGAAAGCAAACTCTCTGTCTCCTACTCCTGTCCTTCAAGCAGAACGCCCTATCCATATACCTAACTTGGCTATCCCCAACAACAACAATATTCTTACCTTCCTTGGTGTCGATCGTCGTGACATTCCCAGTAGTCGACTCACATTCGTCGGGTAGCACTGAGAATGTATTAGAGGTTTCCACAACAGTTTCCATGGCAGTCTCTTTCTTCTTCATCGTTTCTACCTTTCCATTCGTCTTCTTGATCGTCAACTTCGTTCCCTGCTGTCCAGCCACTGCCCAGTTTCCTTTCTTGACCTGAGGACTCAAAACAGGAGGACTACTACGAATCTTCTTGTTTTCCTCGGTCAGTCGCCGAATCTCCATCTTCGCCATCCTCAATTCTTCCTTAAGCTGTTGGTAAAGTTGCTCGATGGAGGGCATCTTGCTTCAATTCGTAGAGAGCGCACAAACAGGTCTTCACAGAGCTAAGTACACGTCACCACTCTAAGTACACGTCACCACTTAGGTTTGGATAAGTACATGAGTGGGAGGGGTTGGATTTGAGTAGGACTTTCACATCAGAGCTTATTTCTTGGGTGGCATTGAAAATTGGGTTGGGCAAATGTTTTGTTAGTGGGATGAATTGTAAAGGACCTGCCTAGTATGGGCCAACAGGCCTCCTGCAGTGTCCCTCCTTTCTTATGTTCTTATGTTCTCATGAATCTGTGTGGCAACAGCGCCTAGTAGACCCACAACGGTTTATCACTTTGAAATATTACTGATTTCAGGCTTCCTCTCGACTTGTTTTAACTAATAACTTTAGATATCACTCGTAGGATAGTTCACTGACGTTGTCACTACCACTGATTACTGCTAGCAGTTGTTGCAACGCCTTAAAACACAAAGGGTTTTCTCGGAGCCTTGTGCCCCCACGTCTGCACGGGATACCTGACCTGACCAGTACTCACCTATTTGTACTCACCTATTTGTGGTTGCAGGGGTCGAGTCATAGCTCCTGGCCCCGCCTCTTCACTGATTGCTACTAGGTCCTCTCTCTCCCTGCTCCATGAGCTTTATCATACCTCGCCTTAAAACTATGTATGGTTCCCGCCTCCCCTACTTCACTTTCTAGGCTATTCCACGGCTTGACTACTCTGTGACTGAAGAAATACTTCCTAACATCCCTTTGATTCATCTGAGTCTTCAACTTCCAATTGTGACCTCTTGTGTCTGTGTCCCATCTCTGGAACATCCAGTCTTTGTCCACCTCGTCCATTCTGCGCAGTATTTTATATGTCGTTATCATGTCTCCCCTGACCCTCCTGGCCTCCAGTGTCGTCAGGCCGATTTCCCTCAACCTTTCTTCGTAGGACATTCCCCGTAGCTCTGGGACTAGTCTTGTTGCAAACCTTTGCACTTTCTCTAATTTCTTGACGTGCTTGACTAGGTGTGGATTCCAAACTGGTGCTGCATACTCCAGTATGGGCCAGACGTAAATGGTATACTGAGTCTTGAACGACTCCTTACTGAGGTATCGGAATGCTATCCATAGGTTTGCCAGGCGCCCGTATGCTGCAGCAGTTATCTGATTGATGTGGGCCTCAGGAGATATGCCGGGGGTTATACTCACCCCCCAATTTTTTCCTTGAGTGATTTTTTTGCAGCCCTTTGGCCATCAAAACTAACTGGGGCCCCTCCCGGCCCTTTGCCCTTCCCCAATCTTCAGACTTTCCCTTTTGGGGGGGGTTTTAAACTCAAGGAGCCATTTGCTGGACCAGGTTTGTAGCCGGGTCCAGGTCTCTTTGTAGCCTGCCTGATCCTCATCCAAAAAGATTCTTTTCATTAACTTCACATCGTCCGCAAACAGGGACACTTCAGAGTCTATTCCTTCCATCATGTCGTTCACATATATCGAAAATAGCACTGGTCCTAGAACTGACCCCTGTGGGACCCCGCTCGTAACAGGCGCCCACTGTGATATCTCTTCACGTACCATGACTCGTTGCTGCCTCCCTGTCAGGTATTCCCTTATCCATTGCAGTGCCCTCCCCTTTACATGCGCCTGATCCTCCAGCTTCTGCACTAATCTCTTGTGGGGAACTGTGTCAAAGGCCTTCCTGCAGTCTAGGAAAACGCAATCTACCCACCCCTCTCTCTCGTGTCTTACTTCTGTTACCTTGTCATAAAACTCCAGGAGGTTTGTGATACAGGATTTGCCGTCCATGAACCCATGCTGGTTTTCATTTATAATCTTGTTCCTTTCCAGGTGTTTGACCACTCTCCTCCTGATAATCTTCTCCATGACTTTGCACACAATACATGTAAGAGACACAGGTCTGTAGTTTAGTGCCTCGTTTCTGTTTCCTTTCTTAAATATGGGGACTACATTAGCTGTCTTCCATTTCTCAGGTAGTTGCCCAGTTTCAAGGGATGTGTTGAAGATTGTGGTTAGAGGCATGCACAGCATCTCTGCTCCTTCTCTAAGGACCCATGGGGAGATGTTGTCCGGTCCCATTGCCTTTGAGGTGTCAAGGTCACTTAAGAGCTTCTTCACCTCCTCCTCAGTTGTTCGTATGTCATCCAACACTTGTTGGTATATTCCCTCTTGATGTTCCCTTCTGTGCTGTCCCCACAGCCCTTCCTGTCTCTACAGTGAAAACTTCCTTAAATCTCCTGTCCAGCTCCTCACATACCTCCTGATCATTTCTTGTGAGTTCTCCACCTTATGTCCTTAATCTGATCACCTGGTCTTTGACTGTTGTCTTCCTCCTGATGTGGCTATACAACAGTTTCGGGTCAGTCTTGATTCTCGATGCTATGTCATTTTCATACTGTCGCTGGCCTCCTTCCTTACCTGTGCGTACTCATTCCTCTGCGACTGATCTCCCTATTTTCGTGTGTTCTCTGCCTTCTGTACTTTTTCCATTCTCTATTGCACTTTGTTTTTGCCTCCTTACACCGTCGGGTAAACCAGGGGCTCGTTCTGGTCTTCCCGTTGCTACTGTTGCCCTTAGGAATAAACTTTTTCCACTGCCTCCTTGCATTTGTTGTTACATATTTCATCATTTCATTTACTGGCTTTCCTGCCAGTTCTCGGTCCCACTGGACCTCCCGCAGGAAGTTCTTCAACCCTATGTAGTTCCCTCTTTTATAGTCAGGCTTTTCCCATTCCCAAATCCTGTTATTCGCTCCACTTGCAGCTCTACTATGATTCAAAGCACAGAACCACGTGGTCGCTAGCTCCTAGGGGACTCTCATACTTGATGTCCTCAATGTCTGAGCTGCCCAGGGTGAACACAAGGTCCAATCTTCCTGGTTCATCCTCCCCTCTCACTCTGGTAGTGTCCCTTAACATGTTGGTGCATGAGGTTTTCCAGCACCACGTCCAACATCCTGGCTCTCCATGTTTCAGGACCCCCATGTGGCTCCAGGTTTTCCCAGTCGATCTCCCTGTGGTTGAAATCCCCCATAACCAGCAACTTTGCTCTGCTGGAATTAGCTCTTCTTGCCACCTCACAAGTGTGCCCACCATTGCTCTGTTGCTCTCTTCATATTCCTCTCTTGGCCTCCTGCAGTTCTGTGGTGGATTATACATCACTGCAATGACCACTTTGTGTTCCCCAGACTGAAGTGTACATGCTATTAGTCTCTTTCTCCCGTCTCATCTATGCCTTCCATTTTCTCGAATTTCCATCTGTTTTTTACAGTGTGTGTGTGTGTGTGTGTGTGTGTACTCATCTATTTGTACTCACCTATTTGTGGTTGCAGGGGTCGATTCACAGCTCCTGGCCCCGCCTCTTCGCTGATTGCTACTAGGTCCTCTCTCTCCCTGCCCCATGAGCTCTATCATACCTCCCTTAAAACTATGTATGGTTTTCCCGCCTCCACTACATCCCTTTCTAGGCTATTCCATGGCCTGACTACTCTATGACTGAAGAAATACTTCCTAAACATCCCTTTGATTCATCTGAGTCTTCAACTTCCAATTGTGACCTCTTGTGTCCTGTATCCCATCCTGGAACATCCCGTCTTTGTCCACCTTGTCTATTCCGTGCAGTATTTTATATGTCGTTATCATGTCTCCCCTGACCCTCCTGTCCTCCAGTGTCGTCAGGCCGATTTCCCTCAACCTTTCTTCGTAGGACAATCCCCGTAGCTCTGGGACTAGTCTTGTTGCAAACCTTTGCACTTTCTCTAATTTCTTGACGTGCTTGACTAGGTGTGGTATTCCAAACTGGTGCTGCATACTCCAGTATGGGCCTGACGTAGATGGTATACAGAGTTTTAAACGAATCCTTACTGAGTTATCGGAACGGTATCCGTAGGTTTGCCAGGCGCCCGTATGCTGCAGCAGTTATCTGATGTGTGCCTCAGGAGATATGCTCGGTGTTATACTCACCCCCAGATCTTTTTCCTTGAGTGAGGTTTGCAGTCTTTGGCCATCTAAATTATATTGTGTCTGCGGTCTTCTTTGCCCTTCCCCAATCTTCATGACTTTGCATTTGGCAGTGTTAAATTCAAGGAGCCAGTTGCTGGACCAGGCTTTGTAGCCTGTCCAGGTCTCTTTGTATCCTGCCTGATCCTCGTCCGATTTGATTCTTCTCATTAACTTCGCATCATCTGCAAACAAGGACACTTCTGAGTCTATCCCTTCCGTTATGCCCGTTCACATATACCAAGAACAGAACAGGTCCAAAGGACTGACCCCTGTGGAACCCCGCTTGTCACGGGCGCCCACTCTGACCCCTTTCGTCGCGTACCATGACTCGTTTTTGCCTCCCTGTCAGATATTCTCTGATCCATTGCAGTGCCTTTCCTGTTATGTGTCCTGATACTCTACTTTGCAGTAACCTCTTGTGAGGAACGTGTCGAAGGCTTTCTTGCAGTCCAAAAATATGCAGTCGATCCACCCCTCTCTCTCTTGTCTTACTTCTGTCACCTTGTTATAAAACTCTAGTGGGTTTGTGACACAGGTTTTTTCCTTCCCTAAACCGTGCTGGTTGTCAATTATACCCTTGTTTCTATCCAGGTGCCCCAACCACTCTCCTCCTGAGATCTTCTTTCCCTGACCTGCATACTATACATGTTTGTGATACAGGTCCTTATTTAGTGCCTCATGTCTGTCTCCCTTTTTAAAAAATTGGGACTACATTGCCAAATTTCCATACCTCAGGGAGTTGCCCAGTTTCCAATGATGTGTTGAAGATCTTTGTTAATGGCTCACACAATATCTCTGCTCCCTCTTTAAGACCCATGGAGAGATGTTGTCGGTCCCACCGCCTTTGAGGTGTCAAGTTTTGCATAAACAAACTTCTTCACCTCCTCCTTGGTTTTTATGTACCTCATCCAGCACTTGCTGGTGTGGCCCCTCAGTTTCTGATTCTTGAGTCCTACTGGTTTTCCACTGTAAATACCTCTTTAAATCTTGTGTTGAGCTCCTGACAAAAACCCCTCGGTCCCTTTTTTGTGAATTCCCCCATCACCCTTCCTCAGTCGATTACCTGGTCCTTGACTGTTGTTTTCCTCCTGATTGGCTGTACAACACTTCGGGTCAGTCTTTACTTTTGATGCTACGTCATTTCATATTGTCTCTGACCTCCCTTCTTATCTGTGCATATTTAATTCCCTTTCTCTTCGCTATTCTTTATTTTCCTGAGTTCTCTGTCTTCTGTACCTTTTCCATTCTCTAGTGCACCTAGTTTTTGCCTCCCTACACCTTCGGGGGAACCTTGGGCTCGTTCTGTTCTTCCCATTATTTCTGTTTCCCTTGGGAACAAACCTCTCCTCTGCCTCCTTGCATTTTGTTGCTACATAGTCCATCATTTCTTGTACTTGTTTTCCTGTCAGTTCCCTCTCCCACTGAATGTCTTGAAGGAAGTTCCTCATGCCTGAGTAGCTCCCGCTTTTGTAGTTTGGTTTTTCCCAGCCTATTCCTGCTACTCTCTCCACTTGGAGCTCAGCTATGTAGTCGAAGCACAGAACCACATGATCACTAGCTCCTAGGGGCCTTTCATACATGATATCCTCGATGTCCGAACTACTCATGGTGAATACAAGGTCCAGCCTTGCTGATTCATCCTCTCCTCTCTCTCTGGTAGTGTCTCTAACATGTTGATGCATGAGGTTTTCCAGTACCACATCCATCATCTTGGCTCTCCATGTTTCGGGACCCCCATGGGGCTCCAGGTTTTCCCAGTCAATCTCCTTGTGATTGAAATCACCCATAACTAGTAACTTTGCTCCCCCCATGTGTGCTCTCCTGGCCACCTCGGCTAGTGTGTCGATCATTGCTCTGTTGCTCTCATCGTATTCTTCTCTTGGCCTCCTGCAGTTCTGTGGTGGGTTGTACATTACTGCAATTATCACCTTATGTCCCTCGGACTGGATTGTTCATACTAAGTAGTCCCTTTCGCCCGTGCCATCCATTCCTTCCATTTTCTCAAAACCCCACTGGTTTTTAATGAGCAGTGCAACTCCTCCTCCCCCTCTCCTCCCTCTGTCTTTCCTGATGATTTGATATCCGGATGGAAAGATTGAATCTGTTATTATTCTGGTGAGTTTTGTTTCTGTGAGTGCTATTATGTCTGGGGATGTCTCTTTGATTCTTTCGTGCCACTCCTCATACTTGTTTGTTATTCCATCTGCATTTGTATACCACACCTTCAACTTCTTTTCTAAGACTGTGGTCTGGGAGGTATGTTGGGGTTGGCTAAGTGGGAGACCTGGCAAGGAACTATGGGTTGTTGCTCTGGGGGTGGAGTTTGTAATGCAGTGGGTGGCGGCATTGGATGTGGCATGGGTGTTTTGATTTAGAGTGTTTGGTTGCACTGGGGTTGACCTGGTTGGGAGGCTTCTATAGGAAGTTGTGAGGGAGGCTGTATTTGATCTTCTTCCTGGGTCTGGGATCTCCTGTCTGTTTTCTCCATCCCCTCTCTTTCCTCCTTTCGCCTTTGTACCATCTCTCTCAGTTTCTGCCTTTCTTCTTGTGTTCTGTCGCGGTCGAGATACACCTTCCTGTATGCCGGCATGTCCCTTAATCGTGCTTTCTCCTGCAGGATCCTGGTCATAGTCGCTTCTGCCTTGAAGGTCACTCTCACTGGCCGGGTTTCTTTTTTTTTACAAACCCCCCTATTCTCCGAAAATTTTCCAGCTGGTCATGTCGTCTTCTCATATTGCTTTCATGATGCTTTCAATTGCTTTTTTTTTCCCTTGTTTTCTTGCTTCATATGTTTCCCCTTCAACTTCCTGGAGCCCATACACAAAGACTGACCTCACCCTTTCATTCTCCCACTGCATATCCCTGTGTATCCCCCATTTAATTTGGTTTCCTGCAGTTTCACTTTCCTTTCATCAGTTTCACTGGCTAATGTACTTGGGCTCAGTGGCCTGTCATTTTTCCTTCTCGGGTTTCCTTGGGCTCTGTTGTTGTCTGTTAGGGCCTCCACATTTAAAGCTTAGCTCTTTCATTTGCTACAGTCTCCTCTGATAGAGCCTCCCCATGCAGTTGGTCCCCTTCTTTCCCTACAGTCCCCTTATTTGTGGCTGAGGTAGCAGTCTCTGTTGTCAATCCAAAATGTTCTTTAGTTCTTTAGGCTGTTTCAGATTTTTCAGTTCCTCTTCTAAACTCTGTATCCTAGCTTCTGCTGCTTTGACATGCACCTCCCACTTCCTGCTTTCCATATCTATCCTGGAAAGCAGGAAGTGGGAGGTGCATGTCAAAGCAGCAGAGGCTAGGATACAGAGTTTAGAAGAGGAACTGAAAAATCTGAAACAGCCTAAAGAACTAAAGAACATTTTGGGATTGACAACAGAGACTGGTACCTCAGCCACAAATAAGGGGTCTAGGGTCTAAAGCTTCTATAAGTGTGTGCGTGTGAGTGAGGGAGAGATGGTTAGGAGGGATAGGGGAGGGGTTGTTGTGGTTGAAAATCTGTTATGTCTCTCTGTCGTGTACGCTCATATTTAGTCCCAGTTGTCTTCCCTAGTAATGCTACTCTCTCCACTTATTGCCCTTTTTGGATTTAAGTATCAGCTACTGCAACACCAGTTCTTCCCTCCGTTGGTTCTTTATAGTCTCTCAAACAAACTTTTCCTCTCCTCTCTATCATTTAGTCTCAGTATTTTGAACCTTGTTAACACATCTACTCGAGTGAACAACAACAGTGAGAAGTACTATTGATGTAGTTGATGAGTGGAACAGTCTACCTAGTTGGGTTATTGAGGCTGGGACTCTGGGTAGTTTCAAATTTAGGTTGGATAAGTACATGAGTGGGAGGGGTTGGATTTGAGTGGGACTTTCACATCAGAGCTTATTTCTTGGGTGGCATTGAAAATTGGGTTGGGCAAATGTTTTGTTAGTGGGATGAATTGTAAAGGACCTGCCTAGTATGGGCCAACAGGCCTCCTGCAGTGTTTCTCCTTTCTTATGTTCTTATGTTCTTAAGAGTGAGCCACAACACTCAACTGTCTTAACAATGTAATGGCTTGATAAAGCTCCTGGAGAGCGAAACGTTGCCACAATAAATGTCACATTAGTTGCACTTGTGTCCTTTTACTTTACATATTGTCGGTAATTCTACCAACTTTATTACAATCTGTCTTAACAAGAGTGAACAACGACAATGAACCTATCTCTGGCTAGAGAGAACCACAACAAACCTAGTACTATGATCCTCAAGAAATCACTACATAGCATAAGTGTTGCTAACACCCGCAAGACAGTTAATGTTACAGAAATATTGATGAGTTTCGACGGAGTGGTGCCACTACAGTACTGTAGTGACCAAGACACGCAGATCATGCAAGCTTATGGATCAAATAATTATTAGTAATTCCTTGGCTACCTTCAGAACTCAGACTCCCTTACAAGTGACCAACATGATTTATGGAATAGAAAATTTTACCTCTTAAACCTAAAGGAGACTTAAAATCGGTAAAAATTTTTACTTCGAGACGCTCAACAAGCAATATAAGATATATTATTACACAGATGTTTATTATATAACTATGTGTTGCCGCCTGCAGTGAGGCGCCCACTATTAATAAGTTAGAGAGGTATTAAACCAAGAGAAAACAATGAATTTAACGAAGTTTTATATGGAATAGAATTAGGATTGGTATAAACCTTGGTAATAAATACCGACAAGTTGGTTTAGAAAGACATGTAAGCAAACACTATAACATATTTATTAGAAAACGTTTCGGTCCTGGGACCTTGATCACTTCTAACATGTTAGAAGTGATCAAGGTCCCAGGACCGAAACGTTTTCTAATAAATATGTTATAGTGTTTGCTTACGTGTCTTTCTAAACCAGAATTGGGATTAGCTAGGTGACATTCTCACATCTGCACCCCTGCGTCAGAGTCGTGTGAGCACTGGAAGCAACCCACGCTACAACCAGTACCCCTGCGTCAGAGTCGTGTGAGCACTGAAGCAACCCACGCTACACCAGTACCCCTGCGTCAGAGTCGTGTGAGCACTGGAAGCAACCCACGCTACACCAGTACCCCTGCGTCAGAGTCGTGTGAGCACTGGAAGCAACCCACACTACACCAGTACCCCTGCGTCAGAGTCGTGTGAGCACTGGAAGCAACCCACACTACACCAGTACCCCTGCATCACAGTTCTGTGAGCACTGGAAGCAACCCACACTACACCAGTACCCCTGCATCACAGTTCTGTGAGCACTGGAAGCAACCCACACTACACCAGTACCTCTGCATCACAGTTCTGTGAGCACTGGAAGCAACCCACACTACACCATACCCCCTGCGTCAGAGTCGTTGTGAGCACTGGAAGCAACCCACGCTACACCAGTACCTCTGCATCACAGTTCTGTGAGCACTGGAAGCAACCCACACTACACCAGTACCCCTGCGTCAGAGTCGTGTGAGCACTGGAAGCAACCCACGCTACACCAGTACCTCTGCATCACAGTTCTGTGAGCACTGGAAGCAACCCACACTACACCAGTACCCCTGCGTCAGAGTCGTGTGAGCACTGGAAGCAACCCACGCTACACCAGTACCCCTGCGTCAGAGTCGTGTGAGCACTGGAAGCAACCCACGCTACACCAGTACCCCTGCGTCAGAGTCGTGTGAGCACTGGAACAACACACGCTACAACCAGTACCCCCTGCGTCAGAGTCGTGGTGAGCACTGGAAGCAACCCACGCTACAACCAGTACCCCTGCGTCAGTCGTGTGAGCACTGGAAGCAACCCACACTACACCAGTACCCCTGCGTCAGAGTCGTGTGAGCACTGGAAGCAACCCACACTACACCAGTACCCCTGCATCACAGTTCTGTGAGCACTGGAAGCAACCCACACTACACCAGTACCCCTGCATCACAGTTCTGTGAGCACTGGAAGCAACCCACACTACACCAGTACCTCTGCATCACAGTTCTGTGAGCACTGGAAGCAACCCACACTACACCAGTACCCCTGCTCAGAGTCGTGTGAGCACGGAAGCAACCCACGCTACACCAGTACCTCTGCATCACAGTTCTGTGAGCACTGGAAGCAACCCACACTACACCAGTACCCCTGCGTCAGAGTCGTGTGAGCACTGGAAGCAACCCACGCTACACCAGTACCTCTGCATCACAGTTCTGTGAGCACTGGAAGCAACCCACTAAAACCGTACCCCCTGCGTCAGAGTCGTGTGAGCACTGGAGCAACCCACGCTACACCAGTACCTCTGCATCACAGTTCTGTGAGCACTGGAAGCAACCCACACTACACCAGTACCCCTGCGTCAGAGTCGTGTGAGCACTGGAAGCAACCCACGCTACACCAGTACCTCTGCATCACAGTTCTGTGAGCACTGGAAGCAACCCACACTACACCAGTACCCCTGCGTCAGAGTCGTGTGAGCACTGGAAGCAACCCACGCTACACCAGTACCTCTGCATCACAGTTCTGTGAGCACTGGAAGCAACCCACACTACACCAGTACCCCTGCGTCAGAGTCGTGTGAGCACTGGAAGCAACTCACGCTACAACCAGTACCTCTGCATCACAGTTCTGTGAGCACTGGAAGCAACCCACACTACACCAGTACCCCTGCGTCAAGTCGAGTGAGCACTGGAAGCAACCCACGCTACACCAGTACCTCTGCATCACAGTTCTGTGAGCACTGGAAGCAACCCAAACTACACCAGTACCCCTGCGTCAGAGTCGTGTGAGCACTGGAAGCAACCCAAGCTACACCAGTACCTCTGCATCACAGTTCTGTGAGCACTGGAAGTAACCCACACTACACCAGTACCCCTGCGTCAGAGTCGTGTGAGCTCTGGAAGCAACCCACGATACACCAGTACCTCTGCATCACAGTTCTGTGAGCACTGGAAGCAACCCACACTACACCAGTACCCCTGCGTCAGAGTCGTGTGAGCACTGGAAGCAACTCACGCTACACCAGTACCTCTGCATCACAGTTCTGTGAGCACTGGAAGCAACCCACACTACACCAGTACCCCTGCGTCAGAGTCGAGTGAGCACTGGAAGCAACCCACGCTACACCAGTACCTCTGCATCACAGTTCTGTGAGCACTGGAAGCAACCCAAACTACACCAGTACCCCTGCGTCAGAGTCGTGTGAGCACTGGAAGCAACCCAAGCTACACCAGTACCTCTGCATCACAGTTCTGTGAGCACTGGAAGTAACCCACACTACACCAGTACCCCTGCGTCAGAGTCGTGTGAGCTCTGGAAGCAACCCACGATACACCAGTACCTCTGCATCACAGTTCTGTGAGCACTGGAAGCAACCCACACTACACCAGTACCCCTGCGTCAGAGTCGTGTGAGCACTGGAAGCAACCCACGCTACACCAGTACCTCTGCATCACAGTTCTGTGAGCACTGGAAGCAACCCACACTACACCAGTACCCCTGCGTCAGAGTCGTGTGAGCACTGGAAGCAACCCACGCTACACCAGTACCTCTGCATCACAATTCTGTGAGCACTTGAAGCAACCCACACTACACCAGTACCCCTGCGTCAGAGTTCTGTGAGCACTGGAACCAACCCACACTACACCAGTACCTCTGCATCACAGTTCTGTGAGCACTGGAAGCAACCAACACTACACCAGTACCCCTGCGTCAGAGTTCTGCGAGCACTGGAACCAACCCACACTACACCAGTACCTCTGCATCACAGTTTTGTGAGCACTGGAAGCAACCCACACTACACCAGTACCCCTGCGTCAGAGTCGTGTGAGCACTGGAAGCAACCCACGCTACACCAGTACCTCTGCATCACAGTTCTGTGAGCACTGGAAGCAACCCACACTACCCAGTACCCCCCGCGTCAGAGTTCTGTGAGCACTGGAACCAACCCACACTATACCAGTACCTCTGCATCACAGTTCGTGAGCACTGGAAGCAAAACCCCCACTACACCAGTAACCCCTGCGTCAGAGTTCTGTGAGCACTGGAACCAACCCACACACACCAGTACCTCTGCATCACAGTTCTATGAGCACTGGAAGCAACCCACACTACACCAGTACCCCTGCGTCAGAGGTCTGTGAGCACTGGAAGCAACCCACACTACACCAGTACCTCTGCATCACAGTTCTGTGAGCACTGGAAGCAACCCACACTACACCAGTACCCCTGCGTCAGAGTTCTGTGAGCACTGGAAGCAACCCACACTACACCAGTACCCCTGCGTCAGCGTTCAGTGAGTACTGAAAGCAACCCACACTACACCAGTACCCCTGCGTCAGAGTTCTGTGAGCCCTGGAAGCAACCCACACTACACCAGTACCTCTGCATCACAGTTCTGTGAGCACTGGAAGCAACCCACGCTACACCAGTACCTCCGCATCACAGTTCTGTGAGCACTGGAAGCAACCCACACTACACCAGTACCTGTGCATCACAGTTCTATGAGCACTGGAAGCAACCCACACTACACCAGTACCTCTGCATCACAGTTCTGTGAGCACTGGAAGCAACCCACACTACACCAGTACCCCTGCGTCAGAGTCGTGTGAGCACTGGAAGCAACCCACGCTACACCAGTACCTCTGCATCACAGTTCTGTGAGCACTGGAAGCAACCCACACTACACCAGTACCCCTGCGTCAGAGTCGTGTGAGCACTGGAAAGCAACCCACGCTACACCAGTACCTCTGCATCACAGTTCTGTGAGCACTGGAAGCAACCCACACTACACCAGTACCCTTGCGTCAGAGATCTGTGAGCACTGGAACCAACCCACACTACACCAGTACCTCTGCATCACAGTTCTGTGAGCACTGGAAGCAACCCACACTACACCAGTACCCCTGCGTCAGAGTTCTATGAGCACTGGAACCAACCCACACTACACCAGTACCTCTTCATCACAGTTCTATGAGCACTGGAAGCAACCCACACTACACCAGTACCCCTGCGTCAGAGATCTGTGAGCACTGGAAGCAACCCACACTACACCAGTACCTCTGCATCACAGTTCTGTGAGCACTGGAAGCAACCCACACTACACCAGTACCCATGCGTCAGAGTTATGTGAGCACTGGAAGCAACCCACACTACACCAGTACCCCTGCGTCAGAGTTCTGTGAGCACTGAAAGCAACCCACACTACACCAGTACCCCTGCGTCAGAGTTCTGTGAGCATCGGAAGCAACCCGCACTGCACCAGTACCTCTGCATCACAGTTCTGTGAGCACTGGAAGCAACCCACACTACACCAGCACCTCTGCATCACAGTTCTGTGAGCACTGGAAGCAACCCACGCTACACCAGTACCTCTGCATCACACTTCTGCGAGCACTGGAAGCAACCCACACTACACCAGTACCTCTCCATCACAGTTCTATGAGCACTGGAAGCAACCCACACTACACCAGTACCTCTGCATCACAGTTCTGTGAGCACTGGAAGCAACCCACATTACACCAGTACCCCTGCATCACAGTTCTGTGAGCACTGAAAGCAACCCACACTACACCAGTACCTCTGCATCATAGTTCTGTGAGCACTGGAAGCAACCCACACTACACCAGTACCCCTGCATCACAGTTCTGTGAGCACTGGAAGCAACCCACACTACACCAGAACACCTGCATCACAGTTCTGTGAGCACTGGAAGCAACCCACACTTCACCAGTACCCCTGCGTCAGAGTTCTGTGAGCACTGAAAGCAACCCACACTACACCAGTACCCCTGCGTCAGAGTTCTGTGAGCACTGGAAGCAGCCCACACTACACCAGCACCTCTGCATCACAGTTCTGTGAGCACTGGAAGCAACCCACGCTACACCAGTACCTCTGCATCACAGTTCTGTGAGCACTGGAAGCAACCCACACTACACCAGTACCTCTGCATCACAGTTCTGTGAGCATTGGAAGCAATCCACACTACACCAGTACCTCAGCATCACAGTTCTGTGAGCACTGGAAGCAACCCACACTACACAAGTACCTCTGCATCACAGTTCTGTGAGAACTAGAAGCAACCCACGCTACACCGGTACCCCTGCATTACAGTTCTGTGAGCACTGGAAGCAACCCACACTACACCAGTACCCCTGCATCACAGTTCTGTGAGCACTGGAAGCAACCCACACTACACCAGAACACCTGCATCACAGTTCTGTGAGCACTGGAAGCAACCCACGCTACACCAGTACCTCTGCATCACAGTTCTGTGAGCACTGGAAGGAACCCACACTACACCAGTAAATCTGCATCACAGTTCTGTGAGCACTGGAAACAACCCACACTACACCAGTACCTCTGCATCACAGTTCTGTAAGCACTGGAAGCAACCCACACTACACCAGTACCCCTGCATCACAGTTCTGTGAGCCCCTGGAAGCAACCCACGCCCACACAAACCCGTACCCCTGCATTTACAGTTCTGTGAGCACTGGAAACAACCCACACTACACCGTAAACCCCTGCATCACAGTTCTGTAAGCACTGGAAGCAACCCACACTACACCAGTACCTCTGCATCACAGTTCTGTGAGCACTGGAAGCAACCCACACTACACCAGTACCTCTGCATCACAGTTCTGTGAGCACTGGAAGCAACCCACACTACACCAGTACCCCGGCATCACAGTAGTACATCTGCGACAGCTGTACATCTACCACTACCTGCTACAACTGTACATCTACCACTACCTGCTACAACTGTACATCTACCACTACCTGCTACAACGTACATCACCATACCTGCTACAAAATGTACATCTACCACTACCTGCTTCAACTGTACTCTACCACTACCTGCTACAACTGTACATCTACCACTAACCTGCTACAACTGTACATCTACCACTACCTGCTACAACGTAACATCTACCACTACCGCTACAACTGTACATCTACCACTACCCTGCTACAACTGTACATCTACCACTACCTGCTACAACTGTACATCTACCACTACCTGCTACAACTGTACATCTACCCACTACCTGCTACAACTGACATCTACCACTAACCCGCTACAACTGTACATCTACCACTACCTGCTACAACGTACACCTACCACTACCTGCTACAACTGTACATCTACAACTAAACCCGCACAACTGTACATCTACCACTACCCTGCTACAACTGTAAATCTACCACTACCTGCTACAACTGTACATCACCACTAAACCCGCTACAACTGTACATCTACCACTACCTGCTACAACTGGACATCTAACCACTACCTGCTACAACTGTTTCATCTAACCACTACCTGCTACAACTGTAAAATCTAAACCCCTACCTGCTACAACTGTACATCTACCACTACCTGCTACAACTGTACATCTAACCACTACCTGCACAACCTACATCTACCACTAACCCTGCTACAACTGTACATCTACCACTACCCTCTACAAAATGTACATCTACCACTACCTGCTACAACTGTACATCTACCACTACCTGCTTCAACGTACATCTACCACTACCTGCTACAACTGTACTCTACCACCCACCTGCTACAACTGTACATCTACCACTAACCCTGCACAACTGTACATCTACCACTACCGCTACAACTGTACACCTACCACTACCTGCTACAACTGTACATCTAAAAACTACCTGCTAAAAAACTGTAACATCTACCACTACCCTGCTACAACTGTAAATCTACCACTACCTGCCCACAACTGTACATCTACCACTACCTGCTACAACTGTACATCTACCACTACCCCGCACAACGTACATCTACCACTACCTGCTACAACTGTACATCTACCACTACCTGCTACAACTGTACATCTACCACTACCTGCTACAACTGTACATCTACCACTACCTGCTACAACTGTACATCTACCACTACCTGCTACAACTCTACATCTACCACTACCCTGCTACAACTGTACATCTACCACTACCCTGCTACAACTGTACATCTACCACTACCTGCTACAACTGTACATCTACCACTACCTGCTTCAACTGTACATCTACCACTACCTGCTTTCAACTGTACATCTACAACTACCTGCTACAACTGTAAAATCTAAACCCCTACCTGCTACAACGTACATCTACCACTACCTGCTACAACTGTACATCTACCACTACCTGCAACAAAATGTACATCTACCACTACCTGCTACAACTGTACATCTAAACCCCTACCTGCTACACTGTACATCTACACTACCAGCTACAAAATGTACACTTACCACTACCTGCTCAAAATGTACATCTAAACCCCTACCTGCTACAACTGTACATCTACCACTACCTGCTACAAACTGTACATCTACCACTACCCTCTACAACTCTATATCTACAACTACCTGCTACAACTGTACATCTACCACTACCTTCTACAACTCTACATCTACAACTACCTGCTACAACTGTACATCTACCACTACCCTCTACAACTCTACATCTACAACTACCTGCTACAACTCTACATCTACCACTATCTGCTACAAAATGTACATCCCACCACTACCTCTACAACTCTGGCAACTACAACTAAACCCGCTACAACTGTACATCTAAACCCCTACCTGCTACAACTGTACATCTACAAAATACCTGCAACAACTCTACATCTACCACACCCTCTACAACTCTTTATCTACCACTATCTGCACAACTCTACATCTACCAACTACCTGCTACAAACCCACAACTACAATACCTGCTACAACTGTAAAACTACCACTACCTGCTACAACTGTACATCTACAACTACCTGCTACAACTGTACATCTACAACTACCTGCTACAACTGTACATCTACCACTACCCTCTACAACTCTACATCTACCACTATCTGATACAAGTGTACATCTACCACTACCTGCTACAACTCTACAACTACAACTGCCTGCCCACAACTGTACATCTAAACCCCTACCTGCTTCAACTGTACATCTACAACTACCTGCTACAACTGTACACTACAACTACCTGCAAAAACTGAAATCCCATCACTACCTCTACAACTGTACATCTACCACTACCTGCTACAACGTACATCTACCACTACCTGCTACAACTGTTCACCTACCACTACCTGCTACAACTCTACGTCTACCACTACCTGCTACAACTGTACATCTACAACTACCTGCTACAACTGTACATCTACCACTACCTGCTACAACTGTACACCTACCACTACCTGCTACAACTGTACACCTACCACTACCTGCTACAACTGTACATCTACCACTACCTGCTAACAACTGTACATCTAAACCCCTACCCCGCTACAACTGTACATCTACCACTACCTCTACAACTGTACAACTACCACTACCTGCTACAACTGTACACCTACCACTACCTGCTACAACTCTACATCTACCACTACCTGCTACAACTGTACACCTACCACTACCTGCTACAACTGTACATCACCACTACCTGCTACAACTGTACACCTACCACTACCTTACAACTGTACATCTACCACTACCTGCTACAACTGTAACATCTACCACTACCTGCTACAACTCTACATCTACCACTACCTGCTACAACTGGGACATCTAAACCCCTACCTGCACAACTGTACATCTACCACTACCCCGCTACAAACTGTACATCTACCACTACCCTGCTACAACTGTACATCTACCACTAAAACCCTGCCCACAACTGTACATCTACCACTACCCTGCTACAACTGTACATCTACCACTACCTGCTACAACTGTACATCTACCACTACCTGCTACAACTGTACATCTACCACTACCTGCTTCAACTGTACATCTACCACTACCTGCTACAACTGTACATCTACCACTACCTGCTACAACTGTACATCTACCACTACCTGCTACAACTGTACATCTACCACTACCCTGCTACAACTGTACATCTACCACTACCTGCTACAACTGTACACCTACCACTACCTGCTACAACTGTACATCTACCACTATCCCGGACAGGCCCCCATATTACAACCCAGGATTCCTAATGGCCTGTTATCCCGGGTGTAATGGGAGCAAAATAAACACAGCAGAAAAAGTTTAAACTTATATTATCCTTCACCAATTTAGAACAGCAATATATACACTATGTACAGTGATAAGTATAGTGCACTCCACGGTAAGCAAGGCAGAAATAGAAGCCACAAGATAGCAGACCGTGCTTCAACCAGCTCTTGAATGGGAATGACAAGGTCAGACAGGAGAGCGGTACCCACATAACCTCTGTGATTGCCAAAACCATCTTCTTATTGGCTAGAGTCTGGTCACTAGTTGAACGACGGGGCCCCATCATCAACTCTTAGCAACCTGGTTCGCTGGTTGGGGGAGATAACCTGTAAATGAGGGTGTGTACATGCGCCGATTAATGGTTACGTACTCTTTGCATGCCACACCCCCACCCCGAGAAGGCTCAGGATTAGGCTGCCACCTCCCAGTGGTAACCGTACTGCCATGGCACAAAATAATGGGACGGCCTTTCCTCTCCACCATCCAACTCTTAGATAGTGCTCAGCTTTTCTCGTGACCAAAAGCCAAACCCTAAACTTAGAGTGAGACAGCAGTCAGACAGGCTAGCATAGGTCCAAGATACAGGCGGACAGTAGCCCGCATCCCCTCTCTAAAAAAAAAACCCACACCAGGGTATAAAAAAAAAAAGTGTGAAAAGGGGTTACCACAAATAACATCCTAACCTAAATAAATAAAAATATTAGACTCTATATAAAGAGTCTGCCAACATATTTTCCTTGCCGGCTATATATTCAATGGAAATATTATAGGGATGCAGCCTTAGCGTCCAGTGCATAAGCCTTGTGTTGTGGTTAAGTCACGATCCTGCAGAAAGACTCTAACCTCTGGTCCCACAGACTCCAGCAGGTTATCAATCAAAATAAGCTGTACCAGCTCCTCAAAGGTAGAGACACCACTTGCTTTATGCCAGCTGGTAAAAGCTTTGGTTTGCTGTCTCACAAAGTCCACTAGGGATTGACCAAGCTGCCGCCTGCTTAATTTAAAATTCTTTCTGTATTTGGCTGGGATACATGTATATGCTCTCAACACTGTGGTCTTCACTACTTGATAATCAGAAAATTCAGCGTCATTTAATAATGACGTAAATTCCTGTGCCTTACCCAATAATGCTCTATGAACCAACGATGTCCAATGCTGTTCCGGCCACCTCAAGGCTCGAGCCTGATTTTCGAAGCTTTCGAAAAATTGTTCTGGTTCGGCCTCATTGAAGCGGGGAACAAGCTGTACTGTTTTTTGTAAACTAAAATCATTTACAAAATGCGAAAACTGCCTCCTTTCTCTATCCCTATCAAATTCTTCCCTTGCGAATGCTCTCTGTTCCCTAGTTTGCTCAAGATTGATTTTTGCCAGCTCAAGTGCCAATGACGCTGATTCACCCTGAGACAACCCAGCTGCCCTATACTGACCATTTTGCTCCGTAGGTGTATCATCTTCCTCGTGCGAGAACATAGGAGTTTTTGCCCTAGCTCCTGTAGAGGGAGGAGTCTGATGTGCCATCTCTTCTTCTATAAGTTTGTCAGCAATCAGTGAATGCAGTTGCGCAGCTGTGAGAGTGCATTTGTATTTAATGCCAATGGAATGAGCAATTTGCCAACAACACTGTAGGGACAATTTAGGTAGGTTATGCAAAGTATATGCCGACACCAGACGTCTGACTCGTCTAGGTGGCATAAGTTATTCGCTATGCACACTACGATTGCAGAATACCCCAACGTAACATGTTAATTTGCAGAACACGCTTAGCTATGCACAGTACGATTGCAGAATACGCATACAAGCAAAGCTGACTGCAAAATTCTCCACACCGAACAGGCTAGTAACAACTGACACGCAAAATTTGTAAAGCAATGCCAGACAGCTACTCTGTTCTAGAAGATTGACCGTAGGGAAGCGAGCACACTGAACAAGCTAGTAGCGAGCTGTTGAACGATCACACAATAGCAATGCTGACCATAAAGCAACTGACATGAAAATTTGTAAAGCAATGCCAGGCAGCAAGCTGCACAATGTTCCTGCTACGAGCTTCACCCTAAGCTCAACCGTTTCTCTAAGTCCAGCTCCAGCTCCCGGACAGGCCCCCATATTACAACCCAGGATTCCAAATGGCCTGTTATCCCGGGAGTAATGGGAGCAAAATAAACACTGCAGAAAAAGTTTAGACTTATATTATCCTTCACCAATTTAGAACAGCAATATGTACACTATGTACAGTGATAAGTATAGTGCACTCCACGGTAAGCAAGGCAGAAATAGAAGCCACAAGATAGCAGACCGTGCTTCAACCAGCTCTAGAATGGGAATGACAAGGGCAGACAGGAGAGCGGTACCCACATAACCTCTGCGATTGCCAAAACCATCTTCTTATTGGCTAGAGTCTGGTCACTAGTTGAACAACAGGGCCCCATCATCAACTCTTAGCAACCTGGTTCGCTGGTTGGGGGAGATAACCTGTAAATGAGGGTGTGTACATGCGCCGAATAAAGGTTACGTACTCTTTGCATGCCACAACTGTACATCTACCACTACCTGTTACAACTGTACATCTACCACTACCTGCTACAACTGTACATCTACCACTACCTGCTACAACTGTACATCTACCACTACCTGCTACAACTGTACATCTACCACTACCTGCTACAACTGTACATCTACCACTACCTGCTACAACTGTACATCTACCACTATCTACTACAACTGTACATCTACCACTACCTGCTGCAACTGTACATCTACAACTACCTGCTACAACTGTACATCTACCACTACATGCTGCAACTGTACATCTACAACTACCTGCTACAACTGTACATCTACCACTACCTACTACAACTGTACATCTACCACTACCTGCTGCAACTGTACATCTACCACTATCTACTACAACTGTACATCTACCACTACCTGCTGCAACTGTACATCTACCACTACCTACTACAACTGTACATCTACCACTACCTGCTGCAACTGTACATCTACCACTATCTACTACAACTGTACATCTACCACTACCTGCTGCAACTGTACATCTACCACTACCTGCTGCAACTGTACATCTACCACTATCTACTACAACTGTACATCTACCACTACCTGCTGCAACTGTACATCTACCACTATCTACTACAACTCTACATCTACCACTACCTGCTACAACTTTACATCTACCACTACCTGCTACAACTAACAATAATAATAATAAGGTAAGACAAAGTGTGCGCTTCCCAGGAGCTGGTGTTGGTGACATAGTCAACAGGTTGGATAATATCATGTCAGGTAATGGGAACAAGCCTATTATCTGTCTGAGTATTGGTGGAAATGATTTTGGGAAGTGTAGGAGAGAAGAGATGCTAGATAAGTATAGGTCAGCTATAGATTTAATTAAATCTAAGGGAGGGGTCCCAATCATGTGTAGCATCTTGCCTACAAGGGGAGTGGGCCATGAATGGTTGTCTAAGGCAATTGGTGTAAATTGCTGGCTAGACAGATACTGCAAGGAACTTGCAATCCCATTCATTGTCAACCGGGACAACTTTTATGGCAAACATGATAAGTATACAAGGGATGGGGCACATCTTTCTGGGGCAGGGGCGGTAGCTCTTGCGAACTCAATCGAGAGGGCCATTGTTGACTTGTCTAGGATTTAAACTGATAGAAGATAGAGGTATGGGTGTGTGTTGGAAACAGTCAGGTTGCAACACCAGGGTTGAAAATAGTAAATGTATAAAAGATATTCATCATGAAGTTGTAAATAAAGGCAATAGATCAGGTCAGCAAACAAAGGGAGACAGCAGAGGGCAGCAAGGGACTAGCTCCCTTGAGGTCTATTATACTAATAGCAGGAGTGTAAGAAATAAGATAGATGAGCTAAGATTAATTGCAAGTGCAGGAAACATAGATATTATTGCTATAACAGAGACCTGGCTCAATCTGAAGGATAGAGAGATGCCCTCTGAATGTCACATACAAGGCTATAAATTATTCCACACTGACAGGGTCAACAGGAAGGTTGGTGGAGTAGCGATGTATGTCAGAGACAATTTAAACTGATATGTTAGACAAGACATAAAATTAGAAGCGTCAGCCACTGAATCTGTTTGGTTACAGCTTCTCGAGGGCCGAGAAAAACTAATTTTGGGTTTGATTTACAGGGTCCCAAATCTTGATAGGGAGTGCAGTAAACTTCTATGGGACGAAATTTGTAAGGCAGCTACATACGAAAATGTTGTGCTAATGGGAGATTTCAACTATAGACAGATTGACTGGAGCAATTTGACAGGAAATTTAGAATCAAGCGACTTTCTTGATTCAGGATTGTTTTTTAAAACAGTTTGTGACAGAACCATCTAGAAGAAATAACCTGCTTGACTTGGCTCTTGCCAGCAGGGAAACGCTAATTAATAATCTTGAGGTTAATGATGAGCTTGGAGAAAGTGATCACAAAACTCAGTTTTAGTATATCATGGAATTCCCCTAATAATGGTAATCAAGTCTCTGTCCCTGACTTTCGCTTGGCTGATTTCATAGGACTGAAAAATTACTTGGGTGGGCTGAACTGGAATGACCTGACTAAGGGTCAGGTAGGTGGTGATGATTGCCGATATGACATTTTCCAGGGCATAGTTCTAGCTGCTCAGACAACGTATGTTCCTGTCTAGGTCACTTTGTAGTTCTGCCTGATCCTCATCTGATTTGATTCTTCTCATTAACTTCACATCGTCTGCAAACAGGAACACTTCTGAGTCTATCCCTTCCTTCATGTTATTCCATATACCAAGAGCAGCACTGGTCCTAGGACTGACCCCTGTGGGACCCCGCTCGTCACAGGGGCCCACTGTAATACCTCATAATGTACCATGACTCGTTGTTGTCTCCCTGTCAGGTATTCTCTGATCCATTGCAGTGCCCTTCCTGCTATATGTGCCTGATCCTCTAGCTTCTGCACTAATCTCCTTTGGAGAACTGTGTTGAAGGCCTTCTTGCAGTCCAAGAAGATGAAGAAAAGGCATTCAGCCCACCCTTCTCTCTCGTGTCTTACTTCTATTACCTTGTCATAAAACTCCAGTAGGTTTGTGACACAAGATTTGCCTTCCATGAATCCATGCTTGTTGTTTATAATCTTGTTCCATTCCAGGTGATCTACTACTCTCCTCCTGATAATCTTCTCCATGACTTTGCATACTATACACGTCAATGACGCTGGTCTATAGTTTAGTGCCTCGTTTCTGTCTCCTTTCTTAAAAATGGGGACTTCATTTGCCGTCTTCCATACCTCAGGTAGTTGCCCAGTTTCAAGGGATGTGTTAAAGATTATGGTTAGTGGCACACACAACATCTCTGCTCCCTCTCTAAGGACTCACATGGAGATGTTGTCCGGTCCCATCGTCTTTGAGGTATCAAGATCATTTAGCAGCTTCTTCACCGCCTCCTCGGTTGTGTGTATTTCATCCAACACTTGTTAGTATAGTCCTTGTTGGTGTTCCCCTCTGTGCTGTCTTCCCAGAGTCTTTCCTGTCTCCACCGAAAATACTTCATTAAATCTCTTGTTGAGCTCCTCACATACCTCTTGATCGCGTCTTATGAGTTCCCCACCTTCTTTCCTCAGCCTTATCACCTGGTCTTTGACTGTTGTCTTCCTCCTAATATGGCTATACAGCAGTTTCGGGTCAGATTTGACTTTCGATGCTATGTCGTTTTCGTACTGTCGCTGGTCCTCCCTCCTTATCTGTGCATACTCGTTTCTGGCTCTTCAACTAATCTCCTTATTTTCCTGGGTCCTTTGCCTTCTGTATTCTTTCCATTGTCTAGTGCACTTAGTTTTTGCCTCCCTACACCTTCGGGTAAACCAAGGACTCGTTCTGGTCTTCCCATTATTTCTGTTGCCCTCGGGAACAAACCTTTCCTCTGCCTCCTTGCATTCTGTTATGTACTCCACCATTTCGTTTACTGTCTTTCCTACCAATTATCTGTCCCGCTGAACCTCTTGGAGGAAGTTCCTTATACCCGTGTAGTCCCCCCTTTTGTAGTTTGGCTTTTCCCATTCAACTCCAGTTATCCCTCTAGTTGTAATTCTGCTATGTATTCAAAGCTCAGAACCATGTGATCACTAGCTCCAAGGGGCCTCTCATATGTGATGTCTTCAATGTCTTAACTGCTCAGGGTGAACACAAGGTCCAGTCCTGCTGGTTCGTCCTCCCGTCTCTCTCTGGTAGTGTCCCTAACATGTTGATGCATGAGGTTTTCAAGTACCACATCCATCATCTTGGCTCTCCATGTTTCGGGACCCCCATGTGGCTCCAGGTTTTCCCAGTCAATCTCCCTGTGGTTGAAATCGCCCATTACCAGTAACTTTGCTCTGTTCGAGTGAGCTCTTAAGTAAGTAAGTAAGTAAGTTTATTCAGGTATACACAAATACAGTTACATAGAATTATCATGCATAGCAGCATATGTGTAGAGAACCTGGGATAACCCAAAAAAGTCAGACAGAGTAACTTATTTCCATTGGGGTCCTTTTACCTTATATAATGGTTATAATATTTTCTTATTATTCTATAATGAAGATAACATCTTATTATCATACTAAAAAGACTATCTGCTACACCTCAGCTAGTGTGTACACCATCGCTCCGTTGTTCTGTTCATATTCTTCTCTAGGCCTCCTGCTGTTGTGTGGTGGGTTATACATCACACTACTTGTGTGAGTGTATGTGTGTGTGTGTGTGTGTGTGTGTGTGTGTGTGGTGTGTGGATGAGTGCGTGTGTGTGTGGGTGTGTGGGATGGTAGGTTTGGAAGAGCGGACATGAAGAAAAGACATAATGCATCAGAATGACAGGTAGACTAATGGGAACAAAGAAAAAATGACAGGGATAAGACATAGGTATGAGAGTGTACACAGCGGACAGCAGAAAGTGAGGAGAGTAGAGCGAGAGGAGAGAAGACAGAGAGAAAAGAAGACAGAGAGAAAAGAAGACAGAGAGGGGAGAAGACAGAGAAGAAAGCAAAGAGGAAAACAGACAAAAATGGACAGAGGGGAGAGCAGACAGATAGGAAATCAGACAGACTCATATGTGAGACTGGCAGACAGACTAAACAGCACAAACGTATTCAAACTACAGGATAAGAGACAAATAGGACGGCAGAAAGACAGGAAGGTGTTAAGTGTTGTTTGACAGAGAGACAGAAACAGAGACAGGAAGGTGTTAAGTGTTATTTGACAGAGAGACAGAGACAGAGAGAGGGGGAAAGGTGTTAAGTGTTTGTTTGACAGAGACAGAGATACGGGAAAGGTGTTAAGTGCGGTTGACAGGGGGAAACAGAGACAGGAAGGTTAAGGTGCTGGTTGACAGAGAGACAGAGACGGGAAAGGGGTGTTAAGTGCTGTTGACAGAGAAACAGAGACAGGAAGGTTTTAAAAGTGCGGGTTTTGACAGAGAAACAGAGACAGGAAGGTGTTAAGTGCTTGTTGACGGGAGAAACAGAGACAGGAAGGTGTTAAGTGGCTGGTTGACAGAAGACAGAGACAGGAAGGTTTTTAAGTGCTGGTTGACAGAGAAACAGAGACAGGAAGGTGTTAAGTGCTGGTTGACAGAGAAACAGAGACAGGAAGGTGTTAAGTGCTGGTTGACAGAGAAACAGAGACAGGAAGGTGTTAAGTGCGGGTTGACAGAGAGACAGAGACAGGAAGGTGTTAAGTGCTGGTTGACAGAAACAGAGAAGGAAGGTTTTTAAGTGCTGGTTGACAGAGAAACAGAGACAGGAAGGTTTTAAGTGTGGTTGACAGAGAAACAGAGACAGGAAGGTGTTAAGTGCTGGTTACAGAGAGACAGAGACAGGAAGGTGTTAAGTGCTGGTTGACAAAAGAAACAGAGACAGGAAGGTGTTAAGTGCGGGTTGACAAGAGAAACAAGAGACAGGAAGGTGTTAAGTGCTGGTTGACAGAGAGACAGAGACAGGAAGGTTTTTAAGTGCTTGTTGACAGAAAACAGAGACAGGAAGGTGTTAAGTGCTGGTTGACAGAGAAACAGAGACAGGAAGGTGTTAAGTGCTGGTTGACAGAGAAACAGAGACAGGAAGGTGTTAAGTGCTGGTTGACAGAGAGACAGAGACAGGAAGGTGTTAAGTGCTGGTTGACAGAGAGACAGAGACGGGAAGGTTTTTAAGTGCTGGTTTGACAGAGAAACAGAGACAGGAAGGTGTTAAGTGCTGGTTGACAGAGAGACAGAGACGGGAAGTGTTAAGTGCTTGTTGACAGAGAGACAGAGACAGGAAGGTGTTAAGTGCTTGTTGACAGAGAGACAGAGACAGGAAGGTGTTAAGTGCTGGTTGACAGAGAGACAGAGACAGGAAGGTGTTAAGTGCTGGTTGACAGAGAAACAGAGACAGGAAGGTGTTAATTTTGCTGGTTGACAGAGGGGACAGAGACAGGAAGGTGTTAATGCGGGTTTTGACAGAGAGACAGAGACAGGAAGGTGTTAATCTGGTTGACAGAGAGACAGAGACAGGAAGGTGTTAAAGTGCTCGTTGACAGAGAAACAGAGACAGGAAGTTTTTAAGTGCTGGTTGACAGAGAGAACAGAGACAGGAAGGTGTTAAGTGCTGGTTGCCCAGAGAGACAGAGACAGGAAGGTGTTAAGTGCTGTTGACAGAGAGACAGAGACAGGAAGGTTTTTAAGTGTGGTTGACAGAGAACAGAGACGGGAAGATGTTAAGTGCTGGTTTTGACAGAGAGACAGAGACAGGAAGGTGTTAAGTGCTGGTTGACAGAGAGACAGAGACGGGAAGGTGTTAAGTGCTGGTTGACAGAGGACAGAGACAGTAAGATGTTAAGTGCTGGTTGACAGAGAGACAGAGACAGGAAGGTGTTAAGTGCTGGTTGACAGAGAGACAGAGACAGGAAAGGTTAATGCTGGTTGACAGAGAGACAGAGACAGGAAGGTGTTAAGTGCTTGTTGACAGAGAGACAGAGACAGGAAGGTTTGTTAAGGGTGCTGGTTGACAGAGAACAGAGACAGGAAGGTTTTAATGCTGGTTGACAGGGGTGATAAATATCCATCAAGAGAAACACCACTAAACATCAAGAGAAACATCCACTAAACATTCACTAAAAATCCACTAACATCCACTAAAAAATCAACTAAACTTTACACTAAACATCCACTAAACATCAAGAGAAATATCCACTAAACATCCACTAAACATCCACTAAACATCCACTAAACATCAACTAAACATCCACTAAACATCAAGAGAAACATCCACTAAACATCCACAAAAACATCCACTAAACATCCACTAAACATCCACTAAAAAATCCACAAAAACATCAACTAAACACCACTAAACATCAACTAAACATCAACTAAACACCCACAAAAACATCCACTAAACATCCACTAAACATCAAGAGAAACATCCACCTAAACACTCCACTAAACATCCACTAAACATCAACTAAACATCCACAAAAACATCCACTAAACATCAAGAAATACCACAAAACATCCATAAACATAAAGGAGAAACTCCACAAACATCCTAACATCCACTAAACAATCCCTAACATCCATTAAACATCCATAAACATCATAAACATCCACTAAACATCCACTAAAAATCCAATGAACATCCCTAAAATCCACTAAACATCCATTTAAACATCCACTAAACATCCACTAAAATCCTTAAACATCCACTAAACATCCACAAAACATCCACTAACACCCATTAAACATCCACTAAACATCCATAACATCACTAAACATCCATTAAACATCCACTAAATCCACTAAATCACTAAACATCCATTAACTCCACTAAAATCCACTAAACATCCACTAAACATCCATTAAACATCCACTAAACATCCACTAAAACATCCACTAAACAATCCATTAAACATCCACTAAACATCCGCTAAACATCCACTAAAAACATCCACTAAAATCACTAAACATTCCGCTAAACATCCACTAAACATCCATTAAACACCATAAACATCCACTAAACATCCACTAAAAACACTAAAATCCACAAAACACTCAAATATACACCATAAATAAACATGAAATATTTTTACCAATTTTAAGTACATAAAAAATATTTTTCCTTTTAAATACTTTTAAAACCCTATTGAAAATGCAAAATTAAAAAAATAAAAATGCAAATATTAGAAAAAATAGAAAATGGATATATTAGAAAATGTAAGTATTAGAAAAATATTTCGTGGATGTACTTTCAGATGATAAGAAATAGATGATTGCTGATGTTATGAATGAAAAGAAGTTGGATGTCATAGCTCTAAGCGAAACAAGCTGAAGGGGTAGGAGAGTTTCAATGGAGAGGAATAAATGGGATTAAGTCAGGAGTATCTGAGAGAGTTAGAACTGAGGAAGGGGTAGCAATAATGTTGAAGGATCAGTTATGGAAGGAAAAGAGGGGAAAATAACTGTATAAATTCAAAGGGTTATGCAGATTAAAATAAGGGTTGGATGCAAAACGTGGGTCATAATAAGTGTGTATGCACCTGGAGAAGAGACAAGTGTGGAGGAGAGAGAGAGATGTTGGGAGATGTTAAGTGACTGTGTAGGAACTTTTGAGCCAAGTGAGAGACTAATTGTGGTAGGGGACATGAATGCTAAAGTAGGAGAAACATTCAGAGAGGGTGTAATAGGTAAGTAATGGGAGCCCTTTGATTGAACTTTGTATAGAAAGGGGTTTAGTTATAGGTAATACATATTTTAAGAAAAAGAGGATAAATAAGTATACAAGATATGATGTAGGGCGAAATGACAGTAGTTTGTTGGATTATGTATTGGTAGATAAAAGACTGTTGAGTAGACTTCAGTATGTACATGTTGACAGAGGGGCCACAGTTATATCAGATTCTTTTTAGTTGTAGCTACACTGAGAGTAAAAGGTAGATGGGATACAAGGAAAGTAGAAGCAGCAAGTAAGAGAGAGGTGAAGGTTTATAAGCTAAAGGAGGAGGCAGTTAGGGGAAGATATAAACAACTATTGGAGGATAGATGGGCTAGTGAGAGCATAGGCAATGGGGTCGAAGAGTATGGGGTAGGTTTAAGAATGTACTGTTAGAGTGTTCAGCAGAAGTTTGTGATACAGGAAGTGGGTGCAGGAGGGAAGAGGAGGATTTGCGGGGTATAAGGGAAAAAAGTTAGCAAATAGAGGGTTTTTTCAAAGTAGATGTGATACAAAGGGGGGGAGGAGTATATGGAAAAAAAAAAAGGGGGGGAGGG
>NC_069441.1:37742946-37765663 GCF_026875155.1 Cherax quadricarinatus
GGGCGTCTCCCCCCAAAGGCAGAGTGACCTGAGAAAGAAAAACTTTCACCATCATTCACTCCATCACTGTCTTGCCAGAAGGGTGCTTTACACTACAGTTTTTAAACTGCAAATTAACACCCCTCCTTCAGGACTCAAGTCCAGCCTGCCGGTTTCCCTGAACCCCTTCATAAATTTTTCTTTGCTCACACTCCAACAGCACGTCAAGTTTTAAAAAAACCATTTGTCTCCATTCACTCCTATCAAACACGCTCACGCATGCCTGCTGGAAGTCCAAGCCCCTCGCACAAAAAAACCTCCTTTACCCCTCCCCCAAAACCTTTCCTAGACCGCCCCCTACCCCGCCTTCCTCCACTATAGATTTATTCGCTCTCGCAGCCATTCTCTCTACATGTCTGAACCACCTCAAAAAACCCCCCTGGATAATAGTTTTGGAAACCCCACACCCCCTTTCCTAACTTCCAAACTACGAATTCTCTGCATTACATTCACACTAAACATTGCCCTCGACTGACAATCTCCACTGCCTCCAGCCTCCTACTCGCTGCAACATTCACAACCCATGCTTCACACCCATACAAGAGTGTTGGTATAACTATGCTCTCATACATTCCCTTTTCGCTTCCAGGACAAAGTTCTTTGTCTCCACAGACACCTCAGTGCACACTCACCTTTTTCCCTCTTCAGTTCTATGATTCACCTCATCTTTCATAGACCCATCTTCTGACATGTCCACCCCCAAATGTCTGAATACATTCACCTCCTCCATATTCCCTCCCACCAATCTGATATCCAATCTTCACGTTACCTAATTTTGTTGTTATCCTCATCACCTTACTCTTTTTTACATTCACTTTTAGTTTTCTCTTTGTAAACACCCTACCAAATTCATCCACCAACCTCTGCAACTTCTCTTCAGAATCTCCCAAAATCACAGTGTCATCAGCAAAGAGCAACTGTTACAACTTCCACTTTGTGTTTGATTCTTTATCTTTTAACTCACACCTCTTGCCAAGACCCCCCTCGCATTTACTTCTCTTACAAACTCATCTATAAATTATATGATCAACCACGGTGACATCCACACATCCTTGTCAAAGGCCTACTTTATGGGAAATAATCTCCCTCTCTCCTATAACCCAACCATGAGTTTCACTATTATCGTGAAAACTCTTCACTGCTTTCAATAACCTGCCTCCTATTTCATACATTTCAACTCTGCCACATTGCTTCCTGTCCACCTGTCATACGCCTTTTACAAATCCATAAATCCCACAAACCTTTTGACCCTTATCTAAATACTGTTCACTTGTAGTTTCACTGTAAACACCTGGTCCCACACCCCCTACCTTTCCTAAAGCCTCCTTGTTCATCTGCTACCTATTCTCCGTCTTACTCTTAATTATTTCAATAATAACTCTACAATTCACTTTACCAGGTATACTCAACAGACTTATCCCCCTATAATTTTTGCAATTCTTTTGTCCACCTTTGCCTTATTCAAAGGAACTATGCATGATCTCTGCAATCCCCAGGTATACTTACCCTCTTCCATACATTATTAAATAATAGCACCAACCACTCCAAAACCAATATCCAAAACTGCTTTTAACATTTCTATCTTTATCCCATCAATCCCGGCTTGCCTTACCCCTTTCATTTTCCTACTGCCTCACCAACTTCCCCACACTCACACTGCTCTTCCTCACTCTACAAGATGTTTATTCCTCCTTGCCCTATACACAAAATCACAGCCTCCCTATCTTCATCAACATTTAACCAATTTCTCAAAATATTCCCTCCATCTCCCCAAATACTCTAACTCTCCATTTAATAACTCTCCTCTCCTGTTTTTAACTATTAAATCCATTCGTTCCTAGGCTTCCTTAACTTACTTAATCTACATTCCAAAATTTCTTCTTATTTTCAGCGAAGTTTGTTGTACTCTCACCCACTCTCTCATTCCTTGCTTTTACACTTCCACCACTCTCTTCGCCTCTCTTTTTCTTCCATATACCCTCCTCCTTGTATCACATCTACTTGTAAAAACTCTCATTTGCTAACTTTTTCTTCCCTTACTACCCCAGCAATCGCTCTTCCCCTCCTGCACCCACTTTCCTGTAATCACAAACTTTTGCTGAACACTCTAACAGTACATTTTAAACCTACCCCATACCTCTTCGACCCCATTGCCTATGCTCTCACTAGCCCATCTATCATCCAATAGTTGTTTATATCTTACCCTAACTGCCTCTCCTTTAGCTTATAAACCTTCACCTCTCTCTACTTGCTGCTTCTACTTTCCTTGTATCCCATCTACCTTTTACTCTCAGTGTAGCTACACTAAAAAGAGATCTGATATAACTGTGGCCCTCTGTCAACATGTACATACTGAAGTCTACTCAACAGTCTTTTATCTACTAATACATAGTCCAGCAAACTACTGACATTTTGCCCTACATCATATCTTGTATACTTATTTATCCTCTTTTCTTAAAATATGAAATTACCTATAACTAAACCCCTTCTATACAAAGTTCAATCAAAGGGTCTCCCATTATCATTTACACCTGGCACCCCAAACTACCTACCACACCCTCTCTAAATGTTTCTCCTACTTTACCATCATGTCCCCTACCACAATTACTCTCTCACTTGGCTCAAAAGTTCCTACACAGTCACTAAACATCTCCCAACTCTCTCCTCTTCTCCACACTTTGTCTCTTCTCACGGTGCATACACACTCATTATGACCCACGTTTTGCATCCAACCTTATTTTAATCTGCATATCCTTGAATTTAACTACAGTTATACTTCCCTCTTTTCCTTCCATAACTGATCCTTCAACATTATTGCTACCCTTTCCTCAGCTCTAACTCTCTCAGATACTCCTGACTTAATCCCATTTATTCCTCCCCATTGAAAATCCCCTACCCCTTTCAGCTTTGTTTCGCTTAGAGCTATGACATCCAACTTCTTTTCATTCATAACATCAGCAATCATCTATTTCTATCATCTGCAGTACATCCACGAAATATTTTTTTCTAATACTTACATTTTTCTAATATATCCATTTTCTATTTTTTTTTTAATATTTGCATTTTTATTTTTTTAATATTTGCATTTTTCAAATAGGTTTTAAAAGTATTTAAATAGGAAAAAATATATTTATGTACTTAAAATTGGTAAAAATATTTCATGTTTATTTATGGTGTATCTTTGAGGATGTTTAGTGGATGTTTAGTGGATGTTTAGTGGATGTTTAGTGGATGTTTAGTGGATGTTTCTCTTGATGTTTAGTGGATGTTTAGTGGATGTTTCTCTTGATGTTTAGTGGATGTTTTAGTGGATGTTTAGTGGATGTTTAGTGGATGTTTAGTGGATGTTTAGTGGATGTTTAGTGGATGTTTAATGGATGTTTAGTGGATGTTTAGTGGATGTTTAGTGGATGTTTAGTGGATGTTTAGTGGATGTTTAGCGGATGTTTAGTGGATGTTTAGTGGATGTTTAGTGGATGTTTAGTGGATGTTTAGTGGATGTTTAGTGGATGTTTAGTGGATGTTTAGTGGATGTTTAATGGATGTTTAGTGGATGTTTAGTGGATGTTTAGTGGATGTTTAGTGGATGTTTAATGGATGTTTAGTGGATGTTTAGCGGATGTTTTAGTGGATGTTTAGTGGATGTTTAGTGGATGTTTAGCGGATGTTTAGTGGATGTTTAATGGATGTTTAGTGGATGTTTAGTGGATGTTTAGTGGATGTTTAATGGATGTTTAGTGGATGTTTAGTGGATGTTTAGTGGATGTTTAATGGATGTTTAGTGGATGTTTAGTGGATGTTTAGTGGATGTTTAATGGATGTTTAGTGGATGTTTAGTGGATGTTTAGTGGATGTTTAATGGATGTTTAGTGGATGTTTAGTGGATGTTTAGTGGATGTTTAGTGGATGTTTAGTGGATGTTTAGTGGATGTTTAGTGGATGTTTAATGGATGTTTAGTGGATGTTTAGTGGATGTTTAGTGGATGTTTAGTGGATGTTTAGTGGATGTTTAGTGGTGTTTCTCTTGATGTTTAGTGGATGTTTCTCTTGATGTTTAGTGGATGTTTAGTGGATGTTTAGTTGATGTTTAGTGGATGTTTAGTGGATGTTTAGTGGATGTTTAGTGGATGTTTCTCTTGATGTTTAGTGGATGTTTAGTGGATGTTTAGTGGATGTTTAGTTGATGTTTAGTTGATGTTTAGTGGATGTTTAGTTGATGTTTAGTGGATGTTTAGTGGATGTTTAGTGGATGTTTAGTGGATGTTTAGTGGATGTTTAGTGGATGTTTAGTGGATGTTTCTCTTGATGTTTAGTGGATGTTTAGTGATGTTTAGTGGATGTTTAGTGGATGTTTAGTGGATATTTCTCTTGATGTTTAGTGGATGTTTAGTGTATGTTTAGTTGATGTTTAGTGGGTGTTTAGTGGATGTTTAGTGAATGCTTAGTGGATGTTTAGTGGATGTTTAGTGGATGTTTCTCTTGATGTTTAGTGGATGTTTAGTGGATGTTTAGTGGATGTTTAGTGGATGTTTAGTGAATGTTTAGTGGATGTTTCTCTTGATGTTTAGTGGATGTTTAGTGGATGTTTCTCTTGATGGATATTTATCACCCCTGTCAACCAGCACTTAACACCTTCCTGTCTCTGTCTCTCTGTCAACCAGCACTTAACACCTTCCTGTCTCTGTCTCTCTGTCAACAAGCACTTAACACCTTCCTGTCTCTGTCTCTCTGTCAACCAGCACTTAACACCTTCCTGTCTCTGTTTCTCTGTCAACCAGCACTTAACACCTTCCTGTATCTCTGTCTCTGTCAAACAACACTTAACACCTCCCTCTCTCTCTGTCTCTGTCTCTCTGTCAAATAACACTTAACACCTTCCTGTCTCTGTTTCTGTCTCTCTGTCAAACAACACTTAACACCTTCCTGTCTTTCTGCCGTCCTATTTGTCTCTTATCCTGTAGTTTGAATACGTTTGTGCTGTTTAGTCTGTCTGCCAGTCTCACATATGAGTCTGTCTGATTTCCTATCTGTCTGCTCTCCCCTCTGTCCATTTTTGTCTGTTTTCCTCTTTGCTTTCTTCTCTGTCTTCTCCCCTCTCGTCTTCTTTTCTCTCTGTACTTCTTTTCTCTCTGTTTCTCTCCTCTCGCTCTACTCTCCTCACTTTCTGCTGTCCGCTGTGTACACTCTCATACCTATGTCTTATCCTGTCATTTTTTCTTTGTTCCCATTAGTCTACCTGTCATTCTGATGCATTATGTCTTTTCTTCATGTCCGCTCTTCCAAACCTACCATCCCACACACCCACACACACACGCACTCATCCACACACCACACACACACACACACACACACACACACACACACACATACACTCACACAAGTAGTGTGATGTTATAACCACCACACAACAGCAGGAGGCCTAGAGAAGAATATGAACAGAACAACGGAGCGATGGTGTACACACTAGCTGAGGTGTAGCAGATAGTCTTTTTAGTATGATAATAAGATGTTATCTTCATTATAGAATAATAAGAAAATATTATAACCATTATATAAGGTAAAAGGACCCCAATGGAAATAAGTCACTCTGTCTGACTTTTTTGGGTTATCCCAGGTTCTCTACACATATGCTGCTATGCATGATAATTCTATGTAACTGTATTTGTGTATACCTGAATAAACTTACTTACTTACTTACTTAAGAGCTCACTCGAACAGAGCAAAGTTACTGGTAATGGGCGATTTCAACCACAGGGAGATTGACTGGGAAAACCTGGAGCCACATGGGGGTCCCGAAACATGGAGAGCCAAGATGATGGATGTGGTACTGGAAAACCTCATGCATCAACATGTTAGGGACACTACCAGAGAGAGAGGGGAGGACTAAACATCCGCTAAACATCCACTAAACATCCACTAAACATCCACTAAACATCCACTAAACATCCACTAAACATCCATTAAACATCCACTAAACATCCACTAAACATCCACTAAACATCCACTAAACATCCACTAAACATCCACTAAACATCCACTAAACATCAAGAGAAACATCCACTAAACATCCACTAAACATCAAGAGAAACATCCACTAAACATCCACTAAACATCCACTAAACATCCACTAAACATCCACTAAACATCCTCAAAGATACACCATAAATAAACATGAAATATTTTTACCAATTTTAAGTACATAAATATATTTTTTCCTATTTAAATACTTTTAAAACCTATTTGAAAAATGCAAATATTAAAAAAATAAAAATGCAAATATTAAAAAAAAATAGAAAATGGATATATTAGAAAAATGTAAGTATTAGAAAAAATATTTCGTGGATGTACTGCAGATGATAAGAAATAGATGATTGCTGATGTTATGAATGAAAAGAAGTTGGATGTCATAGCTCTAAGCGAAACAAAGCTGAAAGGGGTAGGGGATTTTCAATGGGGAGGAATAAATGGGATTAAGTCAGGAGTATCTGAGAGAGTTAGAGCTGAGGAAAGGGTAGCAATAATGTTGAAGGATCAGTTATGGAAGGAAAAGAGGGAATATAACTGTATAAATTCAAGGATTATGCAGATTAAAATAAGGGTTGGATGCAAAACGTGGGTCATAATGAGTGTGTATGCACCTGGAGAAGAGACAAGTGTGGAGGAGAGAGAGAGATGTTGGGAGATGTTTAGTGACTGTGTAGGAACTTTTGAGCCAAGTGAGAGAGTAATTGTGGTAGGGGACATGAATGGTAAAGTAGGAGAAACATTTAGAGAGGGTGTGGTAGGTAAGTTTGGGGTGCCAGGTGTAAATGATAATGGGAGCCCTTTGATTGAACTTTGTATAGAAAGGGGTTTAGTTATAGGTAATACATATTTTAAGAAAAAGAGGATAAATAAGTATACAAGATATGATGTAGGGCAAAATGTCAGTAGTTTGCTGGACTATGTATTAGTAGATAAAAGACTGTTGAGTAGACTTCAGTATGTACATGTTGACAGAGGGGCCACAGTTATATCAGATCTCTTTTTAGTTGTAGCTACACTGAGAGTAAAAGGTAGATGGGATACAAGGAAAGTAGAAGCAGCAAGTAAGAGAGAGGTGAAGGTTTATAAGCTAAAGGAGGAGGCAGTTAGGGTAAGATATAAACAACTATTGGATGATAGATGGGCTAGTGAGAGCATAGGCAATGGGGTCGAAGAGGTATGGGGTAGGTTTAAAAATGTACTGTTAGAGTGTTCAGCAAAAGTTTGTGATTACAGGAAAGTGGGTGCAGGAGGGAAGAAGAGCGATTGCTGGGGTAGTAAGGGAGAAAAAGTTAGCAAATGAGAGGTTTTTACAAAGTAGATGTGATACAAGGAGGGAGGAGTATATGGAGAGAAAAAGAGAGGCGAAGAGAGTGGTGAAGCAATGTAAAAAGCAAGGAAATGAGAGAGTGGGTGAGATGTTATCAACAAACTTCGCTGAAAATAAGAAGAAATTTTGGAATGAGATTAATAAGTTAAGGAAGCCTAGGGAACGAATGGATTTAATAGTTAAAAACAGGAGAGGAGAGTTATTAAATGGAGAGTTAGAGGTATTGGGAAGATGGAGGGAATATTTTGAGAAATTGTTAAATGTTGATGAAGATAGGGAGGCTGTGATTTTGTGTATAGGGCAAGGAGGAATAACATCTTGTAGGAGTGAGGAAGAGCCAGTTGTGAGTGTGGGGGAAGTTGGTGAGGCAGTAGGAAAATGAAAGGGGGTAAGGCAGCCGGGATTGATGGGATAAAGATAGAAATGTTAAAAGCAGTTTGGGATATTGTTTTGGAGTGGTTGGTGCTATTATTTAATAAATGTATGGAAGAGGGTAAGTTACCTGGGGATTGGCAGAGATCATGCATAGTTCCTTTGAATTAAGGCAAAGGGGACAAAAGAATTGCAAAAATTATAGGGGGATAAGTCTGTTGAGTATACCTGGTAAAGTGAATTGTAGAGTTATTATTGAAATAATTAAGAGTAAGACGGAGAATAGGATAGCAGATGAACAAGGAGGCTTTAGGAAAGGTAGGGGGTGTGTGGACCAGGTGTTTACAGTGAAACATACAAGTGAACAGTATTTAGATAAGGGTCAAAAGGGTTTTGTGGGATTTATGGATTTGTAAAAGGCGTATGACAGGGTGGACAGGGAAGCAATGTGGCAGATGTTGGAAATGTATGAAATAGGAGGCAGGTTATTGAAAGCAGTGAAGAGTTTTCACGATAATAGTGAAACTCAGGTTGGGTTATAGGAGAGAGGGAGATTATTTCCCAGTAAAAGTAGGCCTTAGACAAGGATGTGTGATGTCACCGTGGTTGTTCAATATATTTATAGATGAGGTTGTAAGAGAAGTAAATGCGAGGGTCTTGGCAAGAGGTGTGGAGTTAAAAGATAAAGAATCAAACACAAAGTGGAAGTTGTAACAGTTGCTCTTTGCTGATGACACTGTGATTTTGGGAGATTCTGAAGAGAAGTTGCAGAGGTTGGTGGATGAATTTGGTAGGGTGTTTACAAAGAGAAAACTAAAAGTGAATGTAAAAAAGAGTAAGGTGATGAGGATAACAACAAAATTAGGTAACGGAAGATTGGATATCAGATTGGTGGGAGGGAATATGGAGGAGGTGAATGTATTCAGACATTTGGGGGTGGACATGTCAGAAGATGGGTCTATGAAAGATGAGGTGAATCATAGAACTGAAGAGGGGAAAAAGGTGAGTGGTGCACTGAGGTGTCTGTGGAGACAAAGAACTTTGTCCGTGGAAGCGAAAAGGGAAATGTATGAGAGCATAGTTATACCAACACTCTTGTATGGGTGTGAAGCATGGGTTGTGAATGTTGCAGCGAGTAGGAGGCTGGAGGCAGTGGAGATGTCATGTCTGAGGGCAATGTTTAGTGTGAATGTAATGCAGAGAATTCGTAGTTTGGAAGTTAGGAGGAGGTGTGGGATTACCAAAACTATTATCCAGGGGGTTGTTGAGGTGGTTCAGACATGTAGAGAGAATGGCTGCGAGAGCGAATAAATCTATAGTGGAGGGAAGGCGGGGTAGGGGTCGGTCTAGGAAAGGTTGGAGGGAGGGGGTAAAGGAGGTTTTGTGTGCGAGGGGCTTGGACTTCCAGCAGGCATGCGTGAGCGTGTTTGATAGGAGTGAATGGAGACAAATGGTTTTTAATACTTGACGTGCTGTTGGAGTGTGAGCAAAGTAACATTTATGAAGGGGTTCAGGGAAACCGGCAGGCTGGACTTGAGTCCTGAAGGAGGGGTGTTAATGTTGCAGTTTAAAAACTGTAGTGTAAAGCACCCTTCTGGCAAGACAGTGATGGAGTGAATGATGGTGAAAGTTTTTCTTTCTCAGGTCACTCTGCCTTGGTGGGAGACGGCCCATGTGTTAATTAAAAAACAAAACACAAATATCTGAAAGTTGCAAATACCATAAAAAATGCAAATGGGATTCATAGACATTTTCACATCAACACCAGAACACAAAGCTGCCCCCCGCCCCCCCCCGCCCCCCCGCCCCCCCCCCTCCCCCCGCCCCCCACCCCCGGCCCCCCTCCCCCCGCCCCCCGCCCCCCGCCCCCCCCCCAAAAATATATATTAGCTAGAGCAAAACAATCTGCAGCCTCCATTAATTAAAATAAAAATATTAATGATAGGAAAACACCAATAAATTATTTTATTGTTTGACGGGAAAATAAAACTACTGATGTTTTTATTCTCATGTTTTATATATGTGGAAAAGTTATTGGTTTTATTGGTGGAATGTTTTATTTTTGACTCAAAATTATTGATGAAATATAATTCTGCCTGAAAAATGTGATTCATTGTTTCACCCTTATTAATGGATCATTTTGTCTAAAATTAATTTATCATTATCACTATCATTATTCACGGGCCCCGCAAATTTTTGTTTTTATCATCATCATTTGTCATCATTTTATCATCAATTTTATCCAAACTTGTCATCTTTAAACATCATCATTAACAAAACATCACTACCCTTATCCAAAGAAAGTCATTTATTGTCCAAACATCATCATCATCATCATCATCATCATCATCATTATCAATTTATTATTCAAAGGGCCGTCATTATCGTTAACAACATCATCCATTAAACATCATACCAATTTTCCATGGACGTCATTTTTTTCCACATAACATCATTTTTTAACATCACTTCCTTTTTTTCCCCGAACGTATTTTGCAAAAAAAATCCTCTCATTAAAACATCACACCTTTTTCCTTTTAACGGCATTATTGTCTTTATCCCCAAACTCATTATCACTATCATTATTCACGGGGGTCGCATTATTGTTATCTCTATTTATTATCACTATCTTTTTTCAGGGGGTTTTGTCATTATTTTCTATCATTCACATAACACAACATAAAAATCACTAACCCTTTTCCATGAAAAGTCGTCCCTTATTTTCACCATCTCATTATTTAAACACATAACATTATCCCTCACTTCGTTATTTCCCTAAACGCGTCAAAAATTGTCACCTTTATCATTAAATTTTCATCATCACTTCAAATTAAACCCTCAACATAATGTTCATACCATCATTACCCTTATCCATGAGCGTCGTTTACTGTAACATCTTTATTATCACCATCATCATCATCATTCATCACCATCATCCATCATTTAACTCATCATCATCATCATCACCATATTTATAAACTTTATCATTCCCTCATCTATCATCAAACCCTATCATCTTTATCATCACCACACATCATCCCTTTATCATCACATATCATCATATCATCATCATCTCATCATCAAACATCACCATCATCATCATTTACATCAAACATCACCCTCATCATCAACCCCATCATTTAACATCATCATCCCTCATCCTCATCATCATCATCTTTTCAACATCACACCCTATTTTTTTATTCATTATCATCATCCCTCATCATAACATCATCATCAAACCTTCCCCCATCATCACCATCATATCATCATATTTTCTTTATCCCTCATCACTCTTATTTATCATCCCATATCATCAAACATAAACATCATAAACAATACCATCATCATCATATCTTTATATTTATCATCATCATTTATCATCATCCTCATCATATTAAACATCCTCCCTCATCATCACCATCCTTTACACCATCATCATCATCACCCTCATCATATCCCCCATCATCATATCCCATTTATCATCATCATCATTTATAAACATCATCCTCCAAAATCATCATCATCATAAACCAAACTCCTTTATCCTTTTTTTATCAACCCTATCATCATCCAATCACATCAAAATCTCTTATCACAACATCATAATAATTATCATCATCATCATCATTTTCCCAAACCCTCGCTATCATTTATATGAAAGTGTCATTATGTCATCATCATTTCATTTTAACACCACCATCGTCACAAATTTATAGTAATAATAATAAAAAAAAATAATAATAAAAATAATAATAATAATAATAATAATAATGATTTAAAAATAATAAAAAAAAATAAAAATAATAATAATAATAAAAAACAATAAATTAAAAATAATAATAAAATTTTAAATAATAATAAAAAATAATAATAAAAAAATAAAAATAGTAATAATAATAAAAATTAAAAATAAAAAAAATGATAATTTTAATTTAAAAATAATAATAATAATTTTTAATAAAAATAATAAAAATAATAATAAAAATAATAATAATTTTTAAAAAATATATAATAATAATAAAAATAATAAAAATTTAAAAATAATAATAAAATAAAATAATAAAAATAAAAATAAAAAATAATAAAAAAAAATTAAAAAATAATAATAATAAAAAAATAATGTTTAAAAATTTAAAAATAATAATAATTAAAAATTAAAAATAATAATAATAAAAAATAAAAAAATAATAATAATAATTTAAGAAAATAATAATTTAAAAATAAAATTAAAAATAATAATAAAAAAAAGGGAAAAGGGTGGCTGGGGACTCTTTGGGATAAGTCTATTTAAAACCCCGCCCCTCATTCTACTGGTTTATATAATAAGTCCTTCTCCTTTTTTATTTCTTCACACTTTTAAAAAATGAAGACAGCGTCATTTGATGTTTTATTTTAATAAATTTTAAAAAAAACAAGAAATTACCAATATAATTTATCTATGTTAGTGGTGGTGGGTGCCAGGTGTGGCACTGTGTCATGGTAGTGGGGATGGGGGTTTTCCCGGTTTGGGGGCACTGTGTTGTTAGGGTGAAAGGGGGTGGGGGAGGTGTGGCACTGTTCATGTTTGTTGTGATGGGGGGGTGCCCGTTGTGGGAAATGTGGGCATGTTGGGGGTGATAATGGGGGGCAGGTGTGGCACTGTGTCATGTTTGTGGGGTGGGGGGGTTTCCAAGGGGTGGCCGGTCAGGGTTAAGGTGGGGGCGGTGCCAGGTGTGGATGTGTCATGTTTGTGGTGATGGGGGGTGGCAGGGGGGGTGGCACCCGGGTAAAGTTAGTTTGGGGATGGCGGGTGGAGGTGTGCATGTGTCTGTTTTGTGCGGGTGGCGGGTTTCCCGGTGTGGGGGTGTGTCATGTTTAAATGGGGATGGTGGGTTTCCAGGTGGGGCCCCTGGTCATGTTAGTGGTGATGGTGGGGGGAAAGGTTTTGGCACTGTGTCATTTTTTACTATGATGGTCGGTGCCAGGTTTTGGCACTGTGCAAGTTAGTGGGGATGGTGGGTTTGGGAGGGGTGGCACTGTGTCTTTTTAGTGGGGATGGTGGGGGCCAGGTGTGGCCCTTGTCAGTTTAGTGGTGATTTAAGGGGGCCAAAGGGGTGGCACGTTTCATGTTAAATGGTGATGGGTGTGGGGCCCGGGGGTGGCACTGGTCTTTTTAGTTGGGGATGGTGGGGGCAGGTTTTGGGGGGACTGTTTCTTTTTATTTGGGGGATGGTGGGTGGCAGGTGTGGCACTGTGTCATGTTGTGGTTATGGGGGGTGCCCGGGGGGGTGGGGACTGTGTCCCTGTTAGTGGGTTTTGGTGGGTGCAGGTGGGGCACTGTGTCTTGGTTTTGTGGTGATGGTGGGTTTGGGGGAAATGGGGCACTGTGTATGTTTTGTGGTGATGGCGGGTGCCCCGGTGTGGCACTGTGTATGTTAGTGTGATGGTGGGGGGCCCGGTTTTGGCACTGTTCTTTTTTAGTGGTGGATGGTGGGGGCCCGGTGTGGGGGACGGGTTTTTTTTAGTGGGGTGGGGGGTGCCAGGTGTGGGGACTGTGTATGGTTTTTGGGGGGATGGGGGGGTTTCCCGGGGTGGCCCCGGTTTTGTTTTGTGGTTTATGGGGGTGGCAGGTGTTGGGAATGGTTTTGTTAGTGGTGGGTGGGGGGTTCCCCGGGTGGCACTTTGTTTTTGTTTGTGGGGATGGTGGGTGCCAGGGGTGGCACTGGGGTTAAGGTTTTGTGGTTTATTGGGGGGGGCCCCTGTGGCACTGTGTATGTTAGTGGTGATGGTGGGGGCAGGTGTGGGACTGTGTCATGGGAGGGTTTATGGTGGGTGCCAGGTGTGGCACTGTTTTCATGTTTTTGGGGATGGCGGGGGCCAAAGGGGTGCACTGTGTCCCGGGTTTGTGGTGATGGAAAGGGGGCAGGGTGGCACCGTGTCATGTTAGTGGTGATGGTGGGTGCCAGGTGTGGCATTGTGTCATGTTAGTGGTGAAGATGGGTGGCAGGTGTGACGCTGTGTCATGTTAGTGGTCTTGGTGGGTGGCAGGTGTGACACTGTGTCATGTTAGTGGTGATGGTGGGTGGCAGATGTGGCATTGTGTCATGTTAGTGGTGATGGTGGGTGGCAGGTGTGGCATTGTCTCATGATAGAGGTGATGGTGGGTGGCAGGTGTGGCATTGTGTCATGTTAGTGGTGATCGTGGGTGGCAGGTGTGGCATTGTGTCATGGTAGTGGTGATGGTGGGTTACAGGTGTGGCACTGTGGCATGTTAGTGGTGTTAGTGGGTGCCAGGTGTGACACTGTGTCATGTTAGTGGGGATGGTGGGTGGCAGGTGTGGCATTGTGTCATGTTAGTGGTGATGGTGGGTGGCAGGTGTGGCACTGTGTCATGTTAGTGGTGATAGTGGGTGGCAGGTGTGGCACTGTATCATGTTAGTGGCGATGGTGGGTGACAGGTGTGGCACTGTGTCATGTTAGTTGTGATGGCGGGTGCCAGGTGTGGCACTGTGTCATGTTAGTAATGATGGCGGGTGCCAGGTGTGGCACTGTGTCATGTTAGTGGTGATGGTGGGTGACAGGTGTGGCACTGTGTCATGTTAGTTGTTACGGCGGGTGCCAGGTGTGGCACTGTGTAATGTTAGTGGTGATGGTGGGTGGCAGGTGTGGCATTGTCTCCTGATAGTGGTGATGGTGGGTGGCAGGTGTGGCATTGTGTCATGTTAGTGGTGATGGTGGGTGATAGGTGTGGCACTGTGGCATGTTAGTGGTGATAGTGGGTGCCAGGTGTGACACTGTGTCATGTTAGTGGTGATGGTGGGTGGCAGGTGTGGCATTGTGTCATGTTAGTGGTGATGGTGGGTGGCAGGTGTGGCACTGTGTCATGTTAGTGGTGATGTTGGGTGACAGGTGCGGCACTGTGTCATGTTAGTGGTGATGGTGGGTGGCAGGTGTGGCATTGTGTTAGTGGTGATTGTGGGTGGCCGGGTGTGGCACTGTGTCATGTTAGTTGTGATGGCGGGTGGCAGGTGTGGCACTGTGTCATGTTAGTTGTGATGGCGGGCGGCAGGTGTCAAACTGTGTCATGTTAGTTGTGATGGCGGGTGACAGGTGTGGCACTGTGTCTTAATAATGGTGATGGCAGGTTGCAGGTGTGGCACTGTGTCATTTTAGTGGTGATGGCAGGTGGCAGGTGTGGCACTGTCATGCTAGTGGTGATGGCGGGTGGCAGGTGTAGCACTGTCATGTTAGTGGTAATGGCGGGTGGCAGGTGTGGCACTGTGTTATGTTAGTGGTGATGATGGGTGGCAGGTGTGTCACTATGTCATGTTAGTGGTGATGGTGGGTGGCAGGTGTGGCACTGTGTCATGTTAGTTGTGATGGCGGGTGCCAGGTGTGGCACTGTGTCATGTTAGTGGTGATGGCGGTGGCAGGTGTGGCACTGTGTCATGTTAGTGGTGATGGTGGGTGGCAGGTGTGGCACTGTGTCATGTTAGTGGTGATAGTGGGCGGCAGGTGTTGCACTGTACTCACCTATTTGTGGTTGCAGGTGTCGAGTCTTAGCTTCTGGCCCCGCCTCTTCACCGGTTGCTACTGGGCCCTCTCCCCCGCTCAATAGCTTTATCAACCTGTCTTAAAACTGTGTATGGGTTCTGCTCCACTTGTCATTTTTAGGCTATCCATGCCTTACAACTCTATGACTGAAAATACTTCCTAATCTCTCTGACCATTTGTGTCTCAATTCCAATGTGGCCTCTTGTTCTGTGACCCCTCCCTGGGAACATCCTGTCTTGTGTCACTGTTATTCCACGCAGTATTTTTATGTCGTATCATGTCTCCTGACTCCCGTCTACATGTGTCAGGCCGATTCCTTAATTTTCTTCATTGAGCACTTCCTTTAGCCTGGAACTAACTGGTCGCAAACCTTTGTACTTTCTCTAGTTTCTTGAGGCGGGCTTTATCAAGTGCGGGTTCCAACATGTGCTGCATACTCCAGTATGGCCTGCAAACGTGTACAGGTCTTGATGTTCCTTACTAAGTACGATGCTGTTCTCAGGTTTGCAGGCGCCTATGCTGCAGCAGTTATCTGATTGTAGTGTGCGTCCGGAGGACATGCTCGTGTTATACTCACCAAGTTCTTTCTCCTGGATGAGTTTGCGTCTTTGGCCACCTAGCCATACTCGCTGTGGCTCTGTGCCCTTCCTATCTTCATGACTGATTGGAGATTATCGGAAGCCATTTGCGGACAGTGTCCAGTTGTCCAGGTCTTTGAAGTCCTGCTGGTCCTATCAGATTTAATTCTCCTCATTAACTTCACATCATCTGCAAACAGGGACACTTCTGAGTCTAACCCTTCCATCATGTCGTTCACATATACCAAAAATAGCACTGGTCCTAGGACCGACCCCTGTGGGACCCCGTTCGTCACAGGTGCCCACTGTGATACATCATTACGTACCATGACTCGTTGTTGCCTCCCTGTCAGGTATTCTCTTATCCATTGCAGTACCCTTCCTGTTATATGCGCCTTATGCTCTAGCTTCTGCACTAATCTCTTGTGAGGAACTGTGTCAAAGGCCTTCTTGCAGTCCAAGAAGATGCAATCAACCCACCCCTCTCTCTCGTGTCTTACTTCTGTTATTTTATCATAAAACTCCAGAAGGTTTGTGACACAGGATTTGCCTTCCGTGAATCCATGCTGGTTGGCATTTATACTCTTGTTCCGTTCCAGGTGCTCCACCACTCTCCTCCTGATAATCTTCTCCATAATTTTGCATACTATACACGCCAATGACACAGGTCTATAGTTTAGTGCCTCTTTTCTGTCTCCTTTTTTAAAAATGGGAACTACATTTGCCGTCTTCCATACCTCAGGTAGTTGCCCAATTTCCAGGGACGTGTTGAAGATTGTGGTAAGTGGCACGCACAACATATCTGCTCCCTCTCTAAGGACCCACGGGGAGATGTTGTCCGGTCCCATTGCCTTTGAGGTATCGATGTCCCTTAGCAGTTTCTTCACCTCCTCCTCATCTGTATGTATGTCGTCCAACACTTGTTGGTGTATTCCTTGCTGGTGTCCCCATCTGGTCTGTCCCCCCAGAGTCCTTCCTGTCTCTACTGTAAATACTTCCTTAAATCTCGTGTTGAGCTCCTCACATACCTCTTGATCATTTCTTGTGAGTTCTCCACCTTCTTTCCTCAGCCTTATCACCTGGTCCTTGACTGTTGTCTTCCTCCTAATGTGGCTATACAGCAGTTCGGGTCAGATTTGACTTTCGATGCTATGTCGTTTTCATACTGTCGCTGGGCCTCCCTCCTTATCTGTTCATACTCGCTTCTGGCTCTTCTACTAATCTCCTTGTTTTCCTGGGTCCTATGCCTCCTGTACCTTTTCCATTCTCTGTTTCACTTAGTTTTTGCCTCCCTACACCTTCGGGTAAACCAAGGACTCGTTTTGGTCTTCCTATTATTTCTGTTTCCCTTGGGAACAAAACTTTCCTCTGCCTCCTTGCACTTTGTTGCCACATATTCCATCATCTCGTTTACTGATTTTCCTACCATTTCTCTGTCCCACTGAACCTCCTGCAGGAAGTTTCTCATACCTGTGTAGTCCCCGCTTTTATAGTTTGGCCTGTCCCCTTCAGTTCCTGTTACCTTCTCCACTTGTAACTCTACTATATAATCAAAAAATCAGAACCACGTGATCGCTAGCTCCAAGGGGCCTCTCGTAAGTGATGTCCTCAATGTCTGAATGCTCAGGGTGAACACAAGATCCAGTCTTGCTGGCTCATCCTCCCCTCTCTCCTGGTTGTGTCCCCGACATGTTGATGCATGAGGTTTTCAAGTACCACATCCATCATCTTGGCTCTCCATGTTTCGGGACCCCCATGTGGCTCCAGGTTTTCCCAGTCGATCTCCCTGTGGTTGAAATCGCCCATTACCAGTAACTTTGCTCTGCTCGAGTGAGCTCTTCTTGCCACCTCAGCCAGTGTGTCCACCATCACCCTGTTGTTTTCTTCGTACTCCTCTCTTGTCCTCCTGCAGTTCTGTGGTGGGTTATACATCACTCCAATGACTACTTTATGTTCTCCGGACTGAATTGTACCTACAATGTAGTCTCTTTCTCCAATCATGTCCATGCCTTTCATTTCCTCAATTCCCCATTGGTGTTTTATGAGCAGTGCAACCCCTCCTCCCCCTCTAATCCTTCTATCTTTCCTCAGGATCTGATATCCTGTTGGGAAGATTGTGTCTGTTATTGTCTCAGCGAGTTTTGTTTCTGTGACTGCTATGATGTCTGGGGATTTTTCACTGATTCTTTCGTTCCATTCGTTCCATTCCGTTCGTGTCATGTTAGTGGTGATCGTGGGTGGCAGGTGCGGTACTGTGTCATGTTAGTGGTGATGGTGGGTGGCAGGTGTGGCATTGTGTCATGTTAGTGGTGATGGCAGGTGGCAGGTGTGGCACTGTCATGTTAGTGGTGATGGCGGGTGTCAGGTGTGGCACTGTGTTATGTTAGTGGTAATGGTGGGTTGCAGGTGTGGCATTGTGTTAGTGGTGATGGTGGGTGGCCGGGTGTGGCACTGTGTCATGTTAGTTGTGATGGCGGGTGGCAGGCGTGGCACTGTGTCATATTAGTGGTGATGGCAGGTGGCAGGTGTGGCACTGTGTCATTTTAGTGGTGATGGCAGGTGGCAGGTGTGGCACTGTCATGTTAGTGGTGATGGCGGGTGGCAGGTGTAGCACTGTCATGTTAGTGGTGATGGCGGGTGGCAGGTGTAGCACTGTCATGTTAGTGGTATTGGAGGGTGGCAGGTGTGGCACTGTGTTATGTTAGTGGTGATGATGGGTGGCAGGTGTGACACTATGTCATGTTAGTGGTGATGGTGGGTGGCAGGTGTGGCACTGTCATGTCAGTGGTGATGGTGGGTGGCAGGTGTGGCACTGTGTTATGTTAGTGGTGATGATGGGTGGCAGGTGTGGCACTATGTCATGTTAGTGGTGATGGTGGGTGGCAGGTGTGGTACTGTTTTATGTTAGTGGTGATGATGGGTGGCAGGTGTGACACTATGTCATGTTAGTGGTGATGATGGGTGGCAGGTGTGGCACTATGTCATGTTAGTGGTGATGGTGAGTGGCAGGTGTGGCACTATGTCATGTTAGTGGTGATGGTGAGTGGCAGGTGTGGTACTGTGTTATGTTAGTCGTGATGGTGGGTGGCAGGTGTGACACTGTCATGCTAGTGGTAATGGCGGGTGCCAGGTGTGGCACTGTGTTATGTTAGTGGTGATGATGGGTGGCAGGTGTGACACTGTCATGCTAGTGGTAATGGCGGGTGCCAGGTGTGGCACTGTGTTATGTTAGTGGTGATGATGGGTGGCAGGTGTGACACTATGTCATGTTAGTGGTGATGGTGGGTGGCAGGTGTGGCACTGTCATGTCAGTGGTGATGGTGGGTGGCAGGTGTGGCACTGTGTTATGTTAGTGGTGATGATGGGTGGCAGGTGTGGCACTATGTCATGTTAGTGGTGATGGTGGGTGGCAGGTGTGGTACTGTTTTATGTTAGTGGTGATGATGGGTGGCAGGTGTGACACCATGTCATGTTAGTGGTGATGATGGGTGGCAGGTGTGGCACTATGTCATGTTAGTGGTAATGGTGGGTGGCAGGTGTGGCACTATGTCATGTTAGTGGTGATGGTGGGTGGCAGGTGTGACACTATGTCATGTTAGTGGTGATGGTGGGTGACAGGTGTGGTACTGTGTTATGTTAGTGGTGATGATGGGTGGTAGGTGTGACACTATGTCATGTTAGTGGTGATGATGGGTGGCAGGTGTGGCACTATGTCATGTTAGTGGTGATGGTGGGTGGCAGGTGTGGCACTGTCATGTTAGTGGTGATGATGGGTGGCAGGTGTGGCACTATATCATGTTAGTGGTGATGATGGGTGGCAGGTGTGGCACTATGTCATGTTAGTGGTGATGGTGAGTGGCAGGTGTGGTACTGTGTTATGTTAGTCGTGATGGTGGGTGGCAGGTGTGACACTGTCATGCTAGTGGTAATGGCGGGTGCCAGGTGTGGCACTGTGTTATGTTAGTGGTGATGACGGGTGGCAGGTGTGACACTATGTCATGTTAGTGGTGATGGTGGGTGGCAGGTGTGGCACTGTCATGCTAGTGGTAATGGCGGGTGGCAGGTGTGGCACTGTGTTAAGTTAGTGGTGATGATGGGTGGCAGGTGTGGCACTATGTCATGTTAGTGGTGATGATGGGTGGCAGGTGTGGCACTATGTCATGTTAGTTGTGATGGTGGGTGGCAGGTCTGGCACTATGTCATGTTAGTGGTGATGGTGGGTGGCAGGTGTGGCACTGTGTCATGTTAGTGGTGATGGTGGGTGGCAGGTGTGGCACTATGTCATGTTAGCGGTGATGGTGGGTGGCAGGTGTGGCACTATGTCATGTTAGTGGTGATGGTGGGTGGCAGGTGTGGCACTATGTCATGTTAGTGGTGATTGTGGGTGGCAGGTGTGGCACTATGTCATGTTAGTGGTGATGGTGGGTTGCAGGTGTGGCACTATGTCATGTTAGTTGTGATGGTGGGTTGCAGGTGTGGCACTATGTCATGTTAGTGGTGATGGTGGGTGGCAGGTGTGGCACTATGTCATGTTAGTGGTGATGGTGGGTGGCAGGTGTGGCACTATGTCATGTTAGTGGTGATGGTGGGTTGCAGGTGTGGCACTATGTCATGTTAGTGGTGATTGTGGGTGGCAGGTGTGGCACTATGTCATGTTAGTGGTGATTGTGGGTGGCAGGTGTGGCACTATGTCATGTTAGTTGTGATGGTGGGTTGCAGGTGTGGCACTGTTTACACTGTTATTCACTACGTGGTGGCCGCCACTAGTGTGGAGGAGAGCAAACAACGGATAGGTGAAGAATGTGATGGAAGAGAAGGAGGAGAAGGGAAGGAAGAGTAAGAGTTGAAATCAAAGAAGGAGATGGGAGGTGAACTAGCAGTAAAGAAAATGAAAATAAAGATGGAGGAGATGATAAGAATGTGAACTGGAAGATGGGAGAAGGGAAGGAAGATCCGGAGGAGGAGGAGAGTGTGGTAAGTGTTGCATTAAGTAGTAAAAGGAAAGGAGATGGAGGGAAGAAAAAGAAGTGAAGAATAGGAGAATGAGAAAATGAAAGGGAAATGTTAAATGGGAGGGGAAGAAAGAAATTGAAAGTAGATCAAATATCAAGAAGAAAAAGAAGAAAAGAAGAGATGAGTTAGAACATCACACACCAGCCTTGACGCCTCCAGGTACACAGCTTCTATCCTACCATCTCTCTAGGTCTGGATCCTGCTGATCCTGTGTCTGAATGATGTAACTTACACACACGACTTCAGGACAACTCGTTGCTGCTTGTACTAGTTGATGAAGCAGTCAGCATCTTCGTTCTTCTTTCCTCTCTCTGGGGAAACACATCTGCAACCACCACTAACACCAATGTTACAATACTTGTTGATGGAGAATTGATACTGTTCAGAGGCAAAGACTTTGCTTTATTGGCTTTATGGTACACAGGCAGCATATTTAAGTTGCCCTGGTGGGCCAGCCATGCCCATGCCCATAAAGGAGGGAGAGAGTAGGATTGTTATGTTTAGGTTGCCAGGTGTGTGAGTGAGGCAGAGTAAGTGTGATGCGGGCTGAGCTTGGCAGGCCTATTTCTCGCTAGATGTCAGCACTGGTGACGTGAAATATATAGGATAGCCTGACGCGAAATATAAATTCCAACTAGGAATACACAGATAGCACACAGTGGGAGTACTCAGAACACAGATAGCACACAGTGGGAGTACTCAGAACACAGATAGCACACAGTGGGAGTACTCAGAACACAGATAGCACACAGTGGGAGTACTAAGAACACAGATAGCACACAGTGGGAGTACTAAGAACACAGATAGCACACAGTGGGAGTACTAAGAACACAGATAGCACACAGTGGGAGTACTAAGAACACAGATAGCACACAGTGGGAGTACTCAGAACACAGATAGCACACAGTGGGAGTACTAAGAACACAGATAGCACACAGTGGGAGTACTAAGAACACAGATAGCACACAGTGGGAGTACTAAGAACACAGATAGCACACAGTGGAGTACTAAGAACACAGATAGCACACAGTGGGAGTACTAAGAACACAGATAGCACACAGTGGGAGTACTAAGAACACAGATAGCACATCTTCCTGACAGAACACATCAAAGTTAATATTTTAAAGCTGATTGAAAAAGGTAAACTGAACATAATTTAAGGTAATTTAAAGCACCTGCACACTTTAATTTAAAGTAATGCTCAAACATGCACTTACACACTTTTGTAGACAGCCTGTACTGTCTGCACAGACAGCCTATGCTGTCTGCCAGCTTAGTTCATATTTCGCGGCACTAAGGTGCTGCTCTCTGGGCCTGCCCAGGTCTGTGGGACGCTGGTCCCACACGCTCTCACTCTCTCAGCGGCCTAGCAGCAAGATACAAGGCCTATTAGCTCTCTCCCTCGTGGGCATGGCACTACCCGGGCCATGGGCACAACACACAAGCTTGTGTACCCACCACAACTTTGCAAATAAAATAAGAAGCCTCCGAAGATGTATAATTTACTTCCCGCTACCAGCTACACCAAATAATTCTGTTTCACACTTTAATTTAAGGTAATGGTCAAACATGCACTTACACACTTTAAGGTAATGGTCAGACATGCACTTACACACTTAAATTTCATTCTCCTGTGTTGCCAGATTAGGAGGCAGTTTTATTGAATGTTTGAAGCTATGACACTCAGGACGTTGGAAGTCATCCCAGCCATTCCTGGATGCTGGGAATACGTTCAAGACCTTTGGTCACAGGTCACCTGCTCATGCCAATTCTTCCAAGAATCGCGAGTTCTATCCATGCCCGTGGTATGATTTGTTTGCAATCA